>JAYMSP010004976.1:0-14786 GCA_036897095.1 Plantago elongata
AGCATCGCCAGGATGGCCAAGCCGAGAATGCCACAGTGTTGGAGTAGTAGCGAGAAAGGTGGTGGGTGGGGTAGGTTGATTTGTTGTAGTGACAGGATAGAGGTATCCGGTGCTGTCACATCTCATTAGACGGTTCCCCGTTGTGAGATCTTTAACAGAAAAAACGTGAGGGTCAAATTCAATAGAAACATGATTATCGGTGGTGAATTTGCGAACCGAAATAAGATTTTTGACTATATTAGGGGCATGCAAAATGTTGGGGAGTTGAAAGTTGGGATTTGGATGAGAGAGAGAAGTATGACCGAAGCCACGAATAGGAATACTGCTACCATTACCGACAATAATACCAGTATGCTTGCTCGAAGAAGAATAAGATGAAAGAGTACCTAGATTGGTGGTCATGTGGGACGAGCGCCAGAGTCCATATACCAGTTTTCATTCGAAGTTTGCACAGTGTAACCCTGTGCGGGTCGTGGAGGAAGGTGGTGAGCCAGATTCCAAGCTGTCGTGGGGTAAGAATAGTACGACATAGCCCACGGTGGTGGAAAACCCCATTTAGGTCAGGTTTGGTATGGCCAAGGAGAATCGATGGTCATGATCTCGACTGGGTGGTGGAAATCAAACAAAGAGAGGAAAATAGGAAGCTAATCGAATAGTGGGTTCGATTAGAAGGGAGAACAAATTTGGGCAGTTTGCGTTCTGTTTGGGGAAGAAAGAGATCGAACAGTGGGTGCGATCCGGAACAGAGAAAACTGGTAGAATTTAGTGCTTGATCGAAAACAAATTTCGAAAACAGGGTGATGATCGATGCGACTGTTTTTCTGTCGGTGAGAAGAGAACAAAGATTGAGATCAGAGAATCGATCTGAGGATAGAGAAACGACAAGGGATCGAAAATCAGCAGGGGGAGAGGAATCGAGATTGCAGGTTGCTGTTTGGGAAGAAGGAGAGAAAAAAAGAAGAAGAGCAGGTCGAAGGCAACAAGCGGTGGAAGAGGGTAGGAAGAAGCTGTCTTTATTGACGTGAGGTCGGGACTTAGCTTGATACCATGTAAGACTATTGAATAATCAATCGTGTTTATTTATACAATGATGTAGGGTATATATACAAAATATGAAAAGCTATGTCTAATATAATTAGAAATTAGAAGAATAAGACTAATCTAACTCTGACTCTGTCTAATCTAACTAGAATTACATAGTCTATCATCTATAAATCATGTATTCGCAAGCACGACTAGTAATTGCATTAATACATATTCATGAATCACTACTAGTAATACATACAACTTCTCTAGCAAATCAACATGCTATTGAATATAAAATATTCTACAATCACTTGCATTAGGTTGATGAAGGCGAGAAGTAAGAATTACGAACATGAAAACAATGCTCCATTTAACAGGTTATTTTCGACGGCTCACAACTTTAACAGACAATCCCTTCAATACGATTATAGAAATATGTGTTAATATCGTATCAAAATTTCATAACAATCCAACGGTTAAATAAATAGAAATTGAATTTACGAAAACATTGCACTGTGCTGAATACTTACACGCAAAAATACTCTTTTCTTTCCTTCTTTTGGTGCTGCTCTTCCTCTTGAAAACTTAAAAGAATAATTTTTTCGGGAATTTATCTTTAAATACTAAGTTTAGAAGAAGAACAGATCAGATTGAAAAGAAGACTTGGACCTTTTAATAAATTTTTTCTAAATTTAATCTAAATCTTCTAAAACATTTTAATTGTCTAATTAAAAATTAAGGTGTTATGTCGTGAAATTCGTTAAAATGCAGTATTTAAAATGTGCACACGGCTTTTGAAAACATTGCTAAAAGCAAGTACTGAAACGATAAAATATTATATGTTAAATGTAAAGCCTAAATTAATTGGTGTAAGCCTTAATTATTACTCTCTCCACTTTACTAAGGTTTTATTTGGCTCGATTTATCATTATCTTTTCAATTTTATGAATTTTTTTAATAAAAGATTCGTCATGTGAATGCACAATTTTTTAAACAAACTAACTGTAAAGCTAGCTGGTTCGAAAAGCTAATCAAGTTAGTTTGTTGAAAAAAAAGTTTCATAACCAGCTACCAGTTAATTATTCAGCTACCAGCTACCTTTTCAGCTAATTTGCTAAATAGGATCTTTATCACTACCTTTTCAACTACATGAGCTTTTTTTTAATAAAAAAATCATTATGTGAACGCGTAGATATTCAAACAAGTTAGCTGGTTTGAGAAACTAACCAAGTTAGCTTGTTGAAAAAAAAAACTACTTAACCAGCTACCAGCTAGTTATTCAGCTACCGACTACCTTTTCAGCTAGTTTTGCTAAATATGGCCTAAATACTTTCCATTTTTTCTATTTTGAGCTTTCATTTAAAACTTTTCATTTTATTTTATGGAAGCACACTATTTCAATTATTAATGCTTTAAATTAGTCACTCTTACATACTTTATCAATACTCTTTCTTACTGTTACTATATAATTATTACTTTATCTATATAAATCACTTATTTACTCAACTTATTAAAATTTGTGTAAATAAAAGATCGAAAGGATTAGTTGAATTGAGGGAGTAGTTCGGAATACTAGTTCTCGATGCATGCAGCTCTAGCTACTCGATTTATTTTTAATATAAAAAACAACTAATTAAGTTGAATTGAACTTAACTGAAATTAATGAATTTTTAGATAAATAGTAAAAAATCTATTCAAACACCGACTAAACAAGCTCCATGCACATGCCATGTCTTAAAGTCCTACCTTTACGTTTTTTACATCTTTCAATCCTCTTAGCTCTTAAAGCAATTCAACTCTAGGACTAAACTTGATCTTGACTCTCAAACTTGAACTTTTAAAATATTAATCATGATCTGAAATATAAATTAATCACGAGCTCACTTGGCATCGCAAAGTCATACCCTAACCCATAATGACCTCTTAAATCTTGAGTAATATAAATTTGCCACATATGCCAAGATTAGGCCATAACTTTTCTTTAACTTTAAATTATACATTAATTTTAATTTTGAGTCTTTTTTCAACATGAATACATACTCCTAAACTTTAACTGGTGAATGCATGATATATGCTTGAATTGCAGAACAAACAGTTCATACGCGATGCCATACAAATAATACTCTAGTAGGTGAAAGTGGTGAGAAGAAGACATGGTCCTCAGATTTTAATGATGCTAGTACGAGTTCCAACTTTCAAATCACTTTTAATCATTAAACCAGAACTCTGGAATGGGTGGGTAGCATCCCGGTACAAATTGAGCCAAAAAAAGATGTACTAGAACGTGTGTTCTAATCTGTAATTTGATGAAACACAATTTGATATGGTTCATGTACATATTCATTTTTCTGACCATATAACAAGTGATATTGGACCCTTTTTTCTAGTCCAATACATTTTGCGGCTAATTTGGGCCATGAACGGTCATTACAAATTACTAATTGCGGCTGTTTGTACCCTAAAAAGTCCATTACAAACACGAAATGAATGCCTAAATTTGAAGAAAAAAGATTCCAGAAAAGAAGGCATTTCCTATAGAAATCTATGAATGTTTACATACACAATCTACAAAATGATTTAGAAGATTCTTTTTCTGCCTTTTTAATATTATATAATATGTACTCTCTTATATATATGTTCTTATTCTCTTACTCTCGACCGCTGTCTAATTGGTTCATTGGTGTTGAGCCAAGGAGAAAAATAGGAGAGGAAAAGAAATGAATGTATTATTGCAGGGAAGGGATGTGCTTTATTCCCTTTTAAATAAAATAAATAAAGTAATTTAAGAGCTAAAAGATTAATCCCTTCTCGTCCAGTAAACCTAAATTTTAGAGAAATAAATAGAACTATATCTTATGTCTCTTTCTTATATAATATATTTATAGAGAGTATAGCCCCTTCTTAAGACTAAAAAGAATATCTTATTACTTTTGCTTTAATACATCTAATAAAAGGGTGTTGTATCTTCTATTCTATATCTTTAAAAACTAGGAGAGCTTTAGTCCTCTATATTATGGAGAACTCTAAAAAGTCCATTTTAAATAATAAAATTAGATAATTATACATTTTTTCACAACTTAACTTTAAATAATTTTTCACGAATTTTGTAACCCGAATTTATTAAAAGCGGATCAAATAAAAACTAGACAATATCATGTAAAAACTAAACAATAGTGTAATTTAATATTATATAAAAATTAAATAATTCCTTTATAAATTAGACAATATAATGTAAACACTAGACAATATAGGTTACACCGATTGAAATTATGTACATGTAATAAAACTAAACGAGATATGTTAAAAAAACTGGATAATATATTTACAAAATTAGATAAATATGTTGTAAAAACTAGATAATACATACTAAAAATTAGATGATTCAATATAAATGTACAACATAAAGATATAACATGAAAAACTAGATAAATATTGATAAATTTAAAATATATACTATTTATTTAAAAATAAAATAATATATATTAAAAATTAAGAGTCTCTTTCGAACTTTTTAAATATGTAAACTTAGTATAAATATAAACTACCAAAACTCCTTATGAATCACCTTTCTTTTAGAATGTAAACGAGATAGAATCGACATAAACTTCATTTCTACTTCGTTCTAAAATTCTTGGTCTTTGTTCTCCAATTCACTCAGTGGTGAGGTATGTTGATCACAATCTCACAGTACAATCTACTAATGGAGGAAGGGTGTTGAGTGCGATACTATGGAAGGCAGTGGAGTAACTATTGTAGTCTTCGCCTCGATCTCAATCAGTGGAACCGACATCATCATGTAAGTTTGTGCTACAGTTTCTCCTTTCCAAAGACAATGAAATGATAAATCTAGAAAGTTGAAGAGTTTGGGTGTATATTCTTAATTATAATAAAGAGAAAGATTTTTTATTTTGTAGAAAAATTTTGTTTCAATAATAAAGAACCGATTAAAGATAATACAAATCGATCAGTAAATTTTATATAAATACTTGATTAACAACTTATTCCATCATAAGATTCATAATACTTAATATTATATCTCTCTGAAAATCACAATGTTAGAAAATTCAACCATTATCTCTATCTCTATTCTCTTCACTCTCTCTACTGGAATTATGTACTTCACCGGAATCATCGTCGGAACATTTACTGTCGGAACCGTAGTTTTTAACTATTGCTGTTTGTGCTTGATTTTTTATTTTGATATCGGACAGTTTGGGGATTCTGATTATTCGTCGGTGGTCATAAAGCCATTTTCAGCAACCGAGGATTTGCAAACAGAGTCAATTTGTGACGGCCGGCATATTGACATTGGAATTGGATGCACGAGAGAGTTATTTTGAACGTTGACATTAATGTCAGAGTGTGTCTCTCGAACAATAATTGAATTGGTTCAACATGTATCAAATCATTTTTTTCCATACTACTCTGATTTGCTTTAGTAATTAGTAGCACACAAATCTGGATCTATTCTAGTGAGGTATTTGCTCACGAGAAATGAATTTATCCTTTGATCAGATTTTGTGTTGCTGATTTAACCTTGTTAATGAAATTTTGTGCCAATCTGTTTGTATATTTTTCAGTAGGGGTGAGAAAAAAAATTCAACCAACCCTCCCATCCGCACAAACTGCCTGCATCTCACTCGCACATGTCAAATAACTTTTTCATAAAAATTTATGTAGGTTGAGTTTTTATATCCCGTCAATCGGTGGGTGGTGGGCGGTGGGTTTGTTGGGTGCAATCCGCAACCCACCCTCCATCCACTATATAGTTTACATAACTAAAAATTATATATGTATCATAAATTAATTGTCCCTTAAATGAATATATAAATATACATAATAGATTAATAATAAAAAAATTAGAGTTATTTCATATAAATTAAGAAACTACATATGTGAAACTGATACTTTATAATTTTACTAGATTTTAATCTTTTTTTTAGTTAAAGGACGATACACTACTAAATAGTAAGTTATAGATGAACACTTGTTCGCCCGATCGTCTAGTATGTCAAAGCTTTTAAGAATCTAGGCCAAGAGTAACGAGAAAACGAGACCATAAGGGCGGAATACTCCATCAATAGTTGATGAAGTGATGGTCCCTTAAGGCATCCATAACTAAATTATTGGGAGGGCTCTATATATATAAGTAAAGAAATGATCATGGGGAATATAGGAACCCATGAAGTACAAGGAAGCCTCAGAAAGTACGAATACAATAGAACTACAACTAATGAAAACAAACCAAAAGACTGACCACTCTACAGCCACAACTAATACAATACTCGAGCCTATTACTGATCTTGCAGGATTAGAGAAATAGTTAGTTACAGAACCAAATTCAACTTCTTGCAACAAAGAGAAATACTTTCAAAACAGCCACGAATCCTGACTCCAAAGATTGAGCTCTCCAACGCCATCCTCTATTATCAAAGTAGACCTCCACCCAAGTATAGTTCCAACGTTGAAAGATCCCCAGTGACATAACCCAGATATTAGAAGACTTCAAACCAGTTAACAGAAAAGCCAAGTAGAACGACAACAGATCAACAAACACAAGTATATAAGTCCAGAGAGAAACATAAAAGTGAAAGGGACTACATTCACTTTTGAAAAACAAGAGAAAAATCAAAAAGAGAGAAGAGGTAAGGGAGAAGAGCAAGGGAGATCTGGACAGTACACTCCAAACAAAAGAAAAAGCTAGCAAGAAGGGGTAGATGATTTTAGTCCCAAGAATGCAGTTGAGTATAATAGTAACAGACCAAACTGAATACTCAATGGAATAGAAATAGATAAGCTGAGATAAGACCATATTCCATATTGTAACACCAGCTGAGACATGAATACACAGCTGCATCTGATCAACATTAAACAAAAACCAGAGGCAACCACAAGTAAACGAAGTGTAAATCAGGATTCAGAGAGCCCAATCAAATGAAACATTAGTCACTACTCTCAAACTTGATATGACACTTGTATTGGGCAAAATCAGAATAAAGTCATCATCTTTTACCCTATAAGTCCAGAGAGATACAAGAAATAAGTGAAAGGGTCTGTGTTCACTCTTATTAGGAAAATCAGAGAAATCATAGAATAAAACTGCTACATTACAAAGACAGAAGTAGACCAAGTGAGCTTTGGACAGTAAGCTCAAATCAACAAAGGCTAGCAAGAAGGGGTAGAATATTATAGACCCTATTGAGTGGGATGAGAGGTGGGAGGGAGACCAATAGATGGGAGAACCATTTAAGTAGTAACACAGATTAGTCTCACTAAATGTGTGAAGATCATACCATTCATCCATGTATCAGAGGAATAAAAAGTTGATTTGTTATTCCTGAAACTATCAGCACACTGGTTAGTACAACACCTGAATATGTAAAATAAATCAACCATATCTAATGTAGGGAGTGCAGATTTAATCCTGATAAGCCAATTTATGAACCATCTATGGAACATTGTCACAATAGAAAGCAACATTAATATGAAATTCTAAGACATTAGGGGCAAGCCAGTCAGCAACTTTGTTTGCTTCTCTATACTAATGCACAAAGGACACATTCAGATGAGAACATATCTTATGGATCTTAGATAAAGTACTGACAAGCTTCAGTTCCATTTCGTAGCAGGTTGGTTGATAAGAGTAATGGCTATTAAAGAGTCAGACTCTAAAATAACATCAACCCAATCATTTTCTTTGCAATACCACAGGCTCCTCAAAATGCCTTGTAATTCAGCCTCTAGCACTGAACAGTACCTAAATAATTCTGGAAGACCCAGATTATTTTGGAATGCTAATCTCTAATGACACCACCACAAGCAGATTGAAGATTATAAGCAGTAAAGGCTCCATCAGTATTGATTTTCAGAGTGTCCTGAGGGCAAGGATATCAATACACTAAGAATGGGGATTTCTTGATCAAAGTTGCCCAATGTATTTGCCAGATATGAGCTATCTATAAATCCCCTACCCAGTGTTTCCTATCAAATGTCTTGGCTTTATGAGTGAGTTGAAGCAATTGCACAATTTTAACAATCACTAGGTTAGCAACAATAGCTTTGCCTTCATGTTTAGATTTGTTCCTAGCAAGCCAAAGAAACCAACATATGAGGACAGGTATAATAGTTCTAATATGACCAATGGAAACTTTATCAGAGGAATTCAACCAAGAGAAGTATCTATTAGTAATACTTTGATCCTCCACCCACTAAACCTGAAATAAATGGGAAAACCATTTCCAGACATGTCCAGCCTCTTTGTTTTCAATAAAGACATGCTTGATAGTCTCACATTGATTACACCATTGGCATTTAGAGGCTAAGGAAACTCCCCTATGACTGATGGTTGTATCCACAGGGAGCCATCTCAGCAATTTCCACCAGAAGATACTAATGGTAGGAGAGATTCCAGTATGCCAAGAAACTGTAAAAACTTTATGTATAGGAAGCTTATCTCTGGTTTCATTCCAAGCAGACTTAGTGGAAAAGAACCATTGGAACAAAGTTTCCAAATAGGCCTGGCAACAGGCACATGGGAAGTATTAGCAATCTGTCTTGCCACTGCAGGAGGCAAGGATTGATCTAACTTCTCCCAATTCCAGCCTTCTCCAGATCTAAACTCTTCCACTTTCTGAAAAATAGTGTCATTAGAGTGAATAGCATCATTGATCAGCAGGCCTCTAGAGGACCATTCATCTAGCCAAAAAGACAATGTACCATCTCTAGACTGCCAAAAAATATGTTTTTGAGTAAAGTCCCTAACAAGCATCATCCTTTTCCACGCATTGGAATCTGATACATGAAGAGCTACAAGATTTGGATCTGAATTATGACAGTATTTTTTCATCATAGAGATAGCCCATAGAGATTTTTGAGCCCTGAAAGAAAACCATAATTTCATAGCAAAAGCATCACACATATCTTGTAAAGATCTAATATTAAGACCACCCTCCTGGATGGGAAAACATACTCTTTTCCAGGTGGTCCAATGGGTTTTTCTCTTCTCGGAGGAAGATCCCCAAAGGAATCTAGCCATATAGCTTCAATTTCCTTTAACACTGCCACGGGAGGATTAAGAACTTGTAGTAAGAACACATGCATAGAACATAAGACACTTCTTATTAAAGTCCATCTACCACCTTGAGAAAGAGCAGCCAGGTTTCCACCAGAGAGCTTATGTCTCACTTTATCTATTAGGTTACCATACAACTCAATCTTCTTTCTACCTTTGAAAGTGGGAGTCCCCAGACAGGTGAAAGGAAATTGAGAAATAGGAAAACCAGTAACATATGTGATCATAGACAAATTAGCTCTTTTACCCAGATATATGTTACGTTTAGAGAAGTTGATTTTCTGACCTGAAATACTTTCATAGTGCACAAAAAACTCCATCATTTTTTGTAACCCAAGCTTGTAGCCCTTACAAAAGACAATGCAATCATCAGCATAAGCCAAATGACTTATGTTGAGATTTCCTTTAGAATTAAAATACAAGGAAGGGTTTTTAACAAACAAAGAATTCAGGCCTCTAGAGAAGTATTCTCCAGCCAAGATAAAAAGAGAAGGGGATAGACGATCCCCTTGCCTAAGACCATGGCTAGAAGGAATAAATCCACTAGCTTGACCATTGACCAAGATGCTGAAATGACAGCCCATGACAGTTCTCAAAACCATATTAATCCAGACACTAGAAAAACCAAAATAGATAGGATATTTTTAAGAAAATCCCAATTCACCCTATCATAAGGTTTTAGTAAAGTGCAAACTATGGTGTGCAAAGAAGGTGATAGTTGCCTTGCAATTGATTGAAGAAATCAGTCCGGAACTGATAAAAACAAGGAAAATAAGTTCAAGGTTCTGAAGTTGAAATTCCAAAACTTCAAACATGGTCCCATTGAAACTCTAGAAGAACTTGATTTTTGGTTTACTACTCTCATGAGTGATATGGCTGCACTTGGAGAAAGTGACAGATACTCAAATTCTAAGAAGGAGGTGAAAACCATTGTCAGAAGTTTGAATCAGAATTGGGAGCATACCCAGTACTTCTACTTCAATCAGGAAAATCCCCAAATCACTCCAGTGGAACACTTTTCACATTTGGCCACTGTAAACTACGAGACAACCCAACGAGGATTGGTTGCAGCTGAAAAGTTGCAGAGTGTTGCTCTAGTTACCCAAGGTACTTCTGAAAAGAAGGATACCAAGGAAGTGTCTGAAGAAAATGCTCTTGCAGTGCGTCACATGAAGAAATATATGAGTCAAGAGATTGAAAGGAGAAAAGCAAAAGAGAAGCTGAAAAAGCATCTCGACCCAAACTACCATTAGTCCAAGAACATCCAAATGAACAACTCTTTGAACAACCCTGCTCAGAAAGCGGTTATTACTGAAGTTGCTGAAGTTGGGAATGATATCTGCTTTGTTAGAATCCCGGTCACTTCAAATGTGATTAACCTGCTTTTAACAAGTTTAAGACGGGTGACAAAAAGGAGAGAAAAATATTCAAGAGACCTCAAAGGGAAAATTGCTCACTGAAGAGAGAAAGAAGATCCAAATTCAACTAGATGTTCTGGATATTGAGTCGGATTTTGAAAGTGAGGATTCAGAGGACTCAAAATTACCATCACCAGAATTATGCGGGATTACTCACAATGTTATCGATTTTATCCTAAAGAAGAATGACTTGTATGAAGTTGCTGAGATAGTAGGTCCTGACATCTAGAACATTGAAGAATGCCTTATGGCTGATGAGGTAATAAATACATTACAATTCTTGTACTATGAAAGTGATGATGACGGCATTAAGGATTTGGAATTGTTCAAGAGTGCATTTGATCAATATGAGAGAGAATTTTTGGTTGTTGAGTCAAAGACCAAAATTTTGGAAGAATGTAAAGGAACTCTTGAAAAAGAGATTTCTAATTTGACCAAGATTTCTGTGATTAAGGACTCTGAAATAGCATCATTGAAGTCTCAGATATCGAAGAATGAAAATTCTCACGAACTAGCCTTGAAAGAGCTAAATTAGAAGTTGAAGAAACTTCTTTCTGAAAATGAAGAACTCAGAAAGAAGGAAGTTTCTTTCACATCACTTGTCAAAGCTAGTGACACTCGCACGGAGGTTCAATCATATTGAGAGACCCTTATGAGAAATGAGGACTTAAAGTTGATGCCCAATCAAGTAATTCCACTCCTCTAAAAAAGAGTGATGGAAGGTTGAGCTTTGTGAAAAGTCAACATAAAGGTTCCAAAGAAACCTATAGCATTTGTTAGAAAGCTACGGTTCTTGACATAGGCAAAGTAGTTGCGGCTAAACCTTTGAAGGAACAACAAGTCCCAAAGAAACATGTGTAAATGGTTTATTAAAAGAAACGTGACCCTTTAACTTGTGATCATCCACAATGTTGTATCACTAGGAAGGGAAGCATCGCCGGTTTGGGTGTATTTCCTACTGTACCATTCTACGGATATAGGAATGATGCAGAATCTAGTGAGGCTGCTAAAAATCGTGTTCAGAAAGCTAGTGGTGCTCGTAATGGTATTGGCTATTGTGCTATCGAGAAGGTCATAATGCAACAATATAAGGAAGGACAAGAGCGATGGTGGAAAGCTAGAAGAAACTTGGCCAGGAAGACTAAGCTTGCTGAAAAGCAAACTCAAAAATCTGACAGGTCTCTGAAGCCACCACAAGGAACACTCCAAGAAGGAAGATCGATATAAGATTCCTCCTTATGTTCCAAGTAGACAAAAACTTATTCCTAAGAGATTCATTCAGAAATGGATTCCCACAGGAAGAGTGCTTAGTCTAAGTGGTTCTGTATCTGAAGCACGAACCTAACTCCTGCTTCCTGTTTTGTGCACAACGCATCGTGGACTAATGATCAATGACTATTTGATAGTGGATGCAGGAAGTACATGGCAGGAGACAAAGCAAACTTGGTCGATTATATAGTATGTGATACTGGACCAAACATCAAGTTTGGTGGAGGAAAATTAAATCCTTCCATAGGATTTAGCAACGTAAAATTGGGGTCCCTTACGATCTCTGTCGTATTACATGTTAAAGGTTTGAAATATAATCTTCTAAGCATGAGCCAGTTTCCAGATAGGGGAAATTTGGTGAAATAAAATCGAAGTTTTGCAAATTGATAGACAATGAATCAAAGCAGACAGTCTTGGTTGCTAGGCGGAAAGGAAGTCTATATGTCGCTGATTGGACATCTGCCACAACTGAAGAATATCTCATGGTGAGTCAATCAGGTTACACTAAAGAACACTGGTTATGGCACAATATAATGAGTCACTTGAATTTTAAAACTCTTAACAAGCTTGCCAGGAAAGAGTTTGCAGTTGGATTACCTAAAACAACATTCAGAAAGGACGGTGTCTACTCTGCTTGTAAATTGGGGAAACAACCCAAAACCTCTTTAAAGTTCAAAACTAGACATTCATGTGTTAGACCACTGCAACTATTACACATGGATCTTTTTGAATCATCTGTAACAAGTTATGTAGGGAAGAAGTATGGTCTAGTTGTTGAAGATGACTTCTCTAGGTTTACATGGGCTGTCTTTCTGAAACAAAAGTCTGATGCTAGGGTGGAGATACCAAACTTGCTGAACAAGCTTGAAGTCATGAAAAATGACAAGGTATCTTCAATAAGAATAGACCATGGTACTAAATTTGTCAACCAGTACATAAAAGAGTTTTGTACCTGTAAAGGTATACAACATCAACTATCTTCAGTAAAAGGAACAATATGACCCTTAAAAAAGCTGCAAGAACAATGCTAGTTGATGCTGTAATAAGTGAAATTTGTTGGGTTAAAGCAATTAACACAGCATGCTCTACACTCAGAACAAATGTTTGATAAACAAACACCATGACGGAACTCCATATGAGCTTTTGGTTGGTAGACCCCCTAATATCAAACATTTGAAGATGTTTGGTTGTAGATGTTTTGTTCTTAACAATGGAAAAGAATATTTGAGAACATTTCAACCAAAGGCAGATGAAGGTGTATTTCTTGGCTATTCTATTAATAATAAAGCCTACAGAGTTTACAGCAAAAGTACAAAGAACATTGAAGAATCAGTTCATGTAGTATTCTATGAAGGAAGCAAGAAAATACCCCTTGATGAAGAACTCTGAGATAGATTCAAAGAATTTTTTATTAATGATTCTAAAGAGAACCCTCAGAGAGGAGAACCTCTGTCATTAATATTGAGGATGGGTCTGATGAAGAAAAGCATGATGTGCCTAGTAACAACCAGATGACTCTTAGACATGATGAAGAATTTCCTATGAGGATTCTAGAAATGGAAACTGAGAATATTCATCGTAGAGACCTTTCTGGAAATATCCTTTCTGAAAGACGTATTCCAGACACCTCTAACACTGAACAAGTGTATGATATTTACCGCACTTCTAGTGTACAAAATATCACTGATACTGAAGAAGTATCAAGTCATAATCGTAGTGATTCACATTCAAATCACGTAGATAATGGCCCTACTAGTTCAAAGCCAATTAAGAAATGGATTATAGGTCATCCTGCAAAGGATGTGATTGGTCCAATTGATCAAGGTGTTAGAACTAGGAGATAAATAGCTGAAAATGCTAATTCTCTCTTTGGTTGTTTTATCTCAAACATTGGACCTGCAATTGTTGAAGATGCATTTAAGGATCAAGACTGGATCTCTGCAATGCAAGAAGAGTCTGAACAATTCGAGAGAAACAAGGTCAGGAAACTAGTTCCAATTACAGAAGGAACATCTGTGATTGAAACTAAGGGGGTTTTCCGAAACAAAATGAATGAGTCTAGTGAAATAACCATAACCAAAGTAAGGTTGGTTTCCAAGGGATTTACCCAGACTGAAGGCTTAGACTTTGATGAGTCATATGCACCAGTTTCAAGATTGGACGCAATCAGACTATTTCTAGCCTTTACATCTCATAATGGCTTTAAAGTTTACCAGATGTATATGAAAAGTACATTTCTGAATGGTGAACTTGCTGAGGAAGTCTATGTTGATCAACCACCAGGTTTTGAAGTTTCCTCAGAACGTATGATGGTCTATAAGTTATAGAAAGCTTTATATTGACTGAAACAGGCTCCAAGAGCATGGTATGACACTTTGGTCAAATACCTTCTGGAAAGTGGCTTTAAGAAAGGTGAAGTTGATAAAACTTTGTTTACCTTAAACCATGATGAAAAACTACTTTTAGTTCAAGTATATGTTGATGACATTATATTTGGATCTAAAGAAAAACAACTTTGTGATGACTTTGGTGATCTCATGAACAACAAATTTGAGATGAGCATGATGGGAGAATTGAACTATTTCCTAGGATTGCAAGTCAAGCAACTCAATGATGAAATGTTCATTAGTCAAACAAAGTATGCAAAGGATATGCTCAACAAGTTTAATCTGAAGCCTTCTGAAAAGAATGCCAAGATACCTATGAGCATAGGAACCAAAATGATTGAATCTGATAAGAGTGTTGAAGCACATAAGTATAGGAAGTTGATAGGTTCACTTCTCTACCTTATTGCATGTAGACCTGATATTCAATATGCAGTTGGTGTGTGTGCTAGATTTCAGACAAATCCCAAGCAATCACACTACAACATTGCTATGAAAATATTAAGGTATGTCAAAGGTACTGTAGAAGTTGGACTGTGTATCCCAAAGAAGTGAATTGAGTTTGGTTGGCTACTCATATGCTGACTATGCTGGATCATTGCTTGATAGGAAAAGTAC
>JAYMSP010004977.1:0-14786 GCA_036897095.1 Plantago elongata
AAGCTATCACAACTTTCATAGAAAATTCACACCTTTTTGTTGCAAAGACCCGTAATATTCTTCAGAAGTGCCCTTCACTTATTCAGTTATTGAAGAGGAGAAATGAATCATAGGCACATCAAGTTTGAAACTGAGATGGATTCTACTAAGATACATGACTATGCTTGCAACACTATTCTATATCTCCAATATATTCAATTTCAGATCCAATTTTCACTATACTTCTATTCTATATCCTTATTGGTTTCTGCAAAATAGAGGACAAATACACTTCTGATTTCCCCGAACCATTGACTTCTCCCCTACCACCCACTTCAATTTCGCATACCCGAACCGCTCAATCAACCAGTAATTCAGACCCATAGTTTCATACTGCCATCTTATCTCCGCCGGACATCGGTACGGTAGACTCGGATGAAAGATTCTCAGATTCAAAAAATATTTATATTTCATGAAGCTCGAAGAAAGAAGAAAAAATTGATATAGATTTTTCATCAATTGAATTTGATGAAAGAATGTACAGTTGAGCAATTCGATTTGGTTGAAAAGAATAGTGAGGTGTGAAAAGTTAGATAATTTCAGTTCAGAAAAGATTTGAGCTACGTGATAACAAGAGATATAATAGTTAAGTTAATTGCACGCGCTATGTGTTGAATCTAGGCATTAGTAAAACGTTTGACTGATTTGTACTTGAATATGTGAAATTGGACCGCGATTGGATTGAAAATTGAATTTCCCCACTCTCTCCTATTCTATTATCATTACTTTGACTACACACACATACCTAAATAAAACAGTGTGTAGTTTGAATTTGGTATCTTATGGAACATCTTGAAAGATTGTTATGAGAAAAAAGGAACAGTGTGTAGATAAACTTATTAATAATGGCGAGATGAAATATAATGTCACTCCAGATTCTCTATAGTGTGAGGAATTTATGAAGGGTCATATTGTACTTTTATTATGTGAATGAATGAGTGGAAAAAGAAGGAAAAGATGCTCATATCACCATCATATGTTTTGAGCAAACAAAGGTAGATGAGCTTTTAGTATTTTAATGTTTTAGAAGATTTAACTATGAGGTTGATCATAGATGCTATCAGATTAAGTAGTATCAATAGTTTATTTAATTGGACGCAAGGATTTATCTTCTCTAATCCATCCAAAAACAATGCACTATAAAGAGAAAAGGTTGAATTCCACAAAGGATATTGACAGCTACGCGTAACTAGTCTATCTTTTGACTCAATCCACAAATTCAAAATTCATATGGTTAAGAGGCTGATTGACATGGCACTTGAATGGTCATTTAGATGGATTTTGGTGAAATTGTATTTGGAATGGAATTGAATTGAGGTATTTAAAGTATATTTTAGGCCAAATCACTATTCATCGAGCCAAATGGAGGTATTTAAATGCTTCGTCAAACAGCCCCTAAATTTATATACGAGAAAGATATATCTAGGTCACGTTGAGTTTGAGCATGTTAATTAATTTACTAAAAGTTTCATAGTCCTTTTATAAGTCTGAAGAGACCTATAATTTTAATATATATTATCTAATTTTTATATAAATAATATGTATTTTAGTTTTATATTAATATTTATTTAGTTTTTCATATTATATCTTTATTTTTGTGTATTTGTATTGAACTAATTTTTAGTATGTATTGTCTAGTTTATACAATATATTGTCTAGTTTTATAAATGATCTTGTTTAATTTTATTATTTGTATAAAATTTCATTCCGTGTAATCTATATGATCTAGTTTTTCATTATATTATCTAGTTTTTACATTATATTGTCAAGTTTATAAAAGAAATTCTCTAATTTTTATATGATATTAAATTTACACTATTGTTTAGTTTTTTACATTATACTGTCTAGTTTTTACTTGATTTGTTTTTATTGAATTCGGGTTAGAAGATCCGTAAAAAATTACCAAGTCAAATTGGGAAAAGAAGATATAATCGTCTTGTTTCATCATTTAAAGGAAACTTTAGAGATTCTTTTTGAGCTCTCGCAGGATGATTAATTTAAATCACTTTGGGCTCTCGCAGGATGATTAATTTAAATCACTTGATTTGTGGTAGTTTCATAATTGTGGAGATTCGCACTTAAGTGGTAATGCATCACTTAATATATTGTAGTGCATTCTCATAATTCATTATTTTACCATAATAATTATATTACATGCATTACATATGGTTCGATTCCTTGATAAATAGACATTTCACTATTCTTGAAATTTCTCATAACTTTAAAGATGAAAATTAAATTCAAGAAGTAAAAAGTGTTTAAAAATGATCATGAATTCAAAATTAATTTAATCTCAGTAATCAAAACATATGAATTAAATCTAGATTTCTCATTCCACAGAGAATTTAATGGTCGTATAGTTGATTATCGCACAGTTGTTCATATTCTTTCAAACTTAGTGCCTTAGTGGCAAACGACAATCAGCCTATCTCAATCTAATTACTTTGGAGTTTTGTTAATCTATCTAGAAACAACTTTATCATCTTTAATTTTTTATGTTTCTTGGAGGGAGAAATGTCGACTTAACTAGGATTAATGTTGATTGATGTTGCAATGCATTATTGATTAGCAGGCTTATATTAGTGGGCAAGGAAATGGTGTCCTCCAAATTCAATTCAATTTAATTTGATTTAATTTGATGTACATTTAAAAGTTCACTATAAAATTAGTTAGTTATGATAGAGATAACAATATCATGTTATAATTTTATGTACCTACTAAGGTGATAAGGTGGAGTCCGTTTTTAGATGGACCCCTACATTTTGAAGAGTCTTGAAAGTCCCCTTCAAATGATAAAATTAGACAATTTTAATTTTTACGAATCTTTTTAACCCAGATTCATTAAAACGAGTCAAGTAAAAACTAGACAATAAAATATAAAAACTAAACAATTATACAAATTTAATATCATGTAAAAACTAGAGAATTCCTTTTAAATACTAGACATTATAATGTAAAAACTAGACAATTTAATGAAAAACTAGAAAATATAGATTACACCGAATGAAATTTATGTATAAGTAATAAAGCTAAACAGGTCATTTATAAAATTAGACAATATAGTTACAAAACTAGACAATATATTGTAAAAGCTAGACAATACATACTAAAACATAGGCGGTTCAACACAAATGTACAACATAAAGATATAACACGACAAATTAAATAAATATTGATAAAAATTAAAACATATATTATTTTTATAAAAATTAAATAATATATGTTAAAAATTAGGTTCTTGAATATTTTTTAATATGAGGGGACTTTTATAGTACCTAGATAAAGTATGATGTTTGTTTGAAATTCAAGTAAAACATTCAATAGAATCGAATCGAATTTGTACTTGTGCCTACCTTTTTCAAATTAAACCTATCGAACTGGAGTACAACTTACCCAAAGTACGTTATTTTTAGTTGCATGTATTCAACACGACATAAATGATTAATCTTTCACTAGTATTATAAGGTAAAAGTAGAGTAGGCCCTATTATATATAATAATAAAATAGGTTAATTGAATTTACAAAGTCAAGTTCTGCGTCACGTTATGACAAGTATTACACATCATTCCATCAGATTTTATATAATTCCATCGCATAATCAATAAAGTTAACTTATCAGAGTGCGGAGAATATTACAAGCAAATTAACTTATCATATCTAGAAGTTTAAACAATGAAATTTTATAGTCGTATAAAATATGATTGCACCCTTTTTATATCATACTTTAATAATATTTGTGACCAATGCTGTTATATTATCGGTATACTAATATCTAACATACAATTTCAAAACAAAATCATCATAAACTACTTAGATACATAAGTTATATTTAATAATCAATGTAACATATGTAGAGCGTTTGTATGTTTAACACTTCAATAGTGATGTTTGTAGTTACGTGCATATGTTGTTAATACGAGTCCATAAAGAAAAATGGTCACTAGAAATGTTCGCAATTGTGCCATGGTTCAACGGTTCATCTATGCCTTCCAAATTAAGTCTCTTCACTTTATTCAAATCAACACCACATTGACATTTGCCCCTAACTAAACTGGTCTATTTAACAACCCTACCGTACTAATGACTTGTTCAGTATACACTTATTTTCCACAAAAAGAAAACAGAGTAAACAGAGCAAGGGAAAGAAAACGAAATGGTAACTGGAGCAGAGAAATTAGGTGGAGCAGCCGGCAAGGTAGTGATTGCTGAGACATTCGGCCATTCAAGCCCAAGCGCCAAGGAACGGAGTACTGTCATTCCGGCAAGGCGTAAAATGGTGAAGAAAATGATGTTCGATTTGATAATGAATTCGATCTCATCTTGTTTCAAAACCAAATATCCAAACAAGGCCACGGATGTGAAGAAACACGGAGGAAAGATGATTCACAAGTGTGTGTTTCCACATCCATAAGTTTGTGATTTTCAGAGTTTCTTTTCTTCTTTTTAATCATTTTTTCTTTTCATTCTGTTTTAGAAGCTATAAGGTTAAGTATATGTTCTTGAATTTTGTAGTTTCTTCATTTTATAATTTTATTGTCAATAAAATCTCCAGTTATTTACCAAGACATTTATTTTTCCAATATTACTTTTTTTATTAAAATAATACTTATTTCAGTAAACTTATAAATACTAATAACATGAATGATTTATTTAATAATTAAATAAATAATGTAGGGACCGTATCTAAATAAACTATTTAAAATCCTTCTCTCAGAAGAATTCCTCTATGTAACTAATATTTTCTATAAGATTTAATTATTAAAAATAATTAAAATTAACTGTAGAGTAAGTCTTCTGAAAGACGATTTATAAAAAGAATAGGACGAATAAACATTACATATATAACTAAAAGTGTTAAAGGTTTTATTAAGAATATTGATATTATAAAATATAATATAAAATATTTATGATTGAACATTTTTAGTATTGCTTAAAAATATTATTAATATAATTAAAAATATAAATTCGCCATCTATATTTTTTCATTAACACACATATCTTCTAAAATTTTTTGTGTTAACCGTACATGAAAGAACAAGCGAATTGAATAAGAATAAAAATGGATGTATCAGAAAACGAATACTACTTAGGTAGATGCAAGCCGACCAAAAAAATATAGAGGCAAGGTATATTCAGTTGCAACCTCCATGCGCTTGACTTGTACGTACTACGTAGTGATATCAAGTTCTGTAAAAGTCAAATAATTAATTAAATTTAGTGGTTCCGTCACATTCATAATTTTAATGCTCAAATAATTAAAGAAATTCTTTGTGATACATTCACTATAATAAATTTACTCTAATACGGGCTATAAAAGAATAATATTATGTATATAAGAATCGTATTTAAAATTTATAACTCTTAAAAAATGATGTAAATTTAAAAAAGATCGCAATAGAGGTGCATCGAATTTTCATTTAAACTACAAATTTAGAGACGTGATTTTAAAATTACGACTCAAAGTTAGGAGTCGTATTTTTTTCCATTCTTTGAGTTAATTTTAATGCCTTTCTAGTTCATTTTTACGACTCTTATAAAGAGTCGTAAAATTTAAGAGTCGTATTAGATTAAAAGTCTTGTAGTGACCTACTGAATCCGTTGTACCGTTACTTTTCGAATTTGATAAAGTTTAAGAATAGATCGTTTTCATTATTAAAATAATTAAAAAAAACAAATGCGGAACCAAAATTGAGCCGGCTCAATCAATTATCATGATTATGAAGTCCCAATCGATCTTCATTTGACTAGTAAACACTTAACACCAGTAAGATAAATAAGGTCAAAATGGCATCATCAATAAGTTTAGTCAAAACTCGTTGATCAGACGATGACTTATTATCGAGCTAGGTCAAAGCCATGCGGGTATGGATCTTGGTAGATTTAAATTGATCGACAGGATGATAGTAACTGCACAACCAGAATTAGGCATGTTAAGGATAAGCTTTGATAATAAATAATGTTCTCTTCCTTTGACTATTATTACTTCACAATTCCTTATATGTTTGTAAAATTTTTACCCAGAATTTTTTTTTTTAAATATAGGAAAAATAAGGATTTTTGGAGATTTTTTACGGTTTTATGATTTTAACGTTCTGACCGGTCGAGTTTTTTAAAAACCGTTGCAACAACAATTTTTCATTACGCTTTTAAAAAATTATGCTATGGTTTTAAGTTGTAAACATTGAAAATTATGGTTATAGTTTTAACGTATACTGTTAATTTTTTAAGAGATGATGTGATTGTTTTAATGCATTGGTATTATATGTTTCAATTAGGGTTTTAACCTCTTTTATTATTTTTCTTTTAATAGATGTCGTGATAGTTTGAATGAGCTACATAATAATTTTAAGATGGCTTGTTATAATTTCAAGTGACATTCTAATATCAATGAAACACCATTAAACATCTCTAAAAATTTACATTTGTCATTAAGACATCAATAAAAATCTTAAAATAAGCTTACGTGCAATTCATTTATTACACTATTGCAAAATCAATCTTTTCAAAAGTATAAAACATCTATTCTAATAAGAAAAAGATCACAATAATCTTTCAATCAGCGTTTTTATATGCTGTAGCAAGTAAGGTTGCTCAAATGATAATTTATTGATCTTGATTTAAAGCGAGTACAATTCTTTAGTCTAATCATCTTATTCTAGTCTCTAAAGTGGCGAATTTGGATATTCAGATTTAGGACTTCAAAGTCGGGCAAACATCGATGCGAGGGCTTCTTGGCTTTATCTCGGATCGAATTGCGGATTTGGGAGTGTTTAAGGCGAGCGATGACGAACTGTTTGAGGATTTGATGAACTCCAGGAAGAGTGCTTCTAGATCGTCGCATGATTTGGCCTTTGATCTTCTTTAGAGGAAGTCTGTTTGGCCGGAAACGTTTCTTCTAAGGCTTTTGAGCTTGATCTTGAATCGACGGTGGTCTTCGGCTTTGAACTTGGCGAACAGCTTCAAGAAGGCTGATCGGACTTGGGCTGAGCTTTTGGGACTGATCTTCCTTCGACAATAGTTGATCTTCTAATAAAGTTTCTCCAAGGGATTTTAGGCTTGATCTTGGATCGAACGGTGACTACTCCTTGATTTTCGGATGAACTGCTTGAAGGTTTGACCGGACTTCAAGGCAGATCTTCGGAAGAAGGTAGCAGCTCTCAAAAAAGAGGGTTGCTCTTATGAAGAAGGTGGCGATGCTCGAAGAAGGATGGCTTCTCTCGAAGAAGGCGGTGGATCTTGAGGAAGACGGTGGCTTTTGGAGGAGGATGGTTACTCTTGCTCCTTCTTGTGCTCTTGCTCCTTGCTCCTTCTTGTGCTCTTGCTCCTTGCTCTTTCTTGTTTGTGTAAAAATGAATGAGAGAGCACCCTATTTATAATTGTTTGGAAGAGCATAATAATAGCATATTCCCCTTGAATGTAGGAGCCCATCACCCAACCCATCATTTCTAGACCAACTATTCATGTGTAGCCTTAGTCCATTACTTTTGGCCCAATTTCATTGTACACAGTCTAATTTACACGATGTCTTCCACGTTGATCCATACGACATAATTTGATTTAATTTTATATATTAGAAAAATGATCTAGCAAATTTATTTTAGAATTTAATTTAGTAAAATTTCAAAAAATGCTAGAAAATTATATTTTGCCTTCTAATATATATATTTAAATGTTATTTTAGAGAAGACGAATTTTGTTCGTCTACAAATGCCCCCTCGCGACTTTTACATGAATAGCGTCTTTTGAGATGCGTTTGAAATGTGCAAGTAGCGATACACGACTTGATGAAACTGGAATTTGAAGTTTAGTTTGGGCATGAGCAACGTTGATTTTGAAGCGTAGGTTTAGTGTATTGATCAACCTAGATCTTCAAATGCGACTTGGACATATTGTTCAACTTGGATATTCGCTCAACCACAATGAGTCAATGAAAGTTCCACAAGTAGCCACTTTGATCTATTTGGTCGTTTCATGGAGGATCAAAGTTTAATGTCAGGGGCTATGTGGACTCGGATTATGCAGGTGATCAAGATAAGAGTAGATCCATGACCGGTCATGTGTTTGTTCTTTCAAGCGGAGATGTAAGTTGGGCTTCTAAATTACAAAGTGTTGTTGCTTTGTCTACAATAGAAGCGGAATACATGGCGGCTACATCGGCTTGTAAAGAAGCAATTTGGATTCAAAGGTTAATGGAGGAGCTTGGGCACAAATAAGAGAAGATTACTCTGTTTTGTGACAAAGAAAGTGCCTTGCACATCGCAGGGATCCAGCCTTTCATTCCAGGACAAAACACATCGGTGTTCAGTGCACTTTGTTCGTGATGTTGTGGAAGACGGGAGTGTTGATATGGTAAAGATTTACACTCGGGAGAACCTAGTAGATGTTTTAACGAAGCCAATCAGTGCTGATAAGTTCGGTTGGAGTAGATCCTCGTTTGGCCTTACGGAAACGTAAGTAGCATGGCTCAACAAGGTGGATGGGATTATGTGGAGATCTAATTGGCATTAGTTTCCAAGTAGGAGAATGTGAGCATGGTGAAAGTAATAGTATGTGAAAAGGTAACTTGGTGAAGTCAATGTGAAGGAGACATGCAATTTATTGCATGCAGTAGGTAGAAATTGTTGGATTTAGATTCATCATGATCTACTACGGCTGTCAGATTTGACATTGGAAGAACTACACTACTTTGGCTATAAATTGAGCTCATTTGTGAGCTTGAAGAGTCATCCCATAACCAAGTACTTCAGTCTCATATTCTTCTTGTTTTCTCGTTTGTAAAAAGAGGGTGATTCTCCTAATACTAGAGATAGTATATTAGGTCTATCCTTGTATTAGCGAGAATGTTTTTGTAATCCTTTCATAGTGATAACTTTTCATAGCCTTGTAATCCTTTAATAGGGATAACTTTTCATAACCTTGTCCGTAGTTTTTCTCCCTATCAGGAAGTTTTCCACGTAAATTTTGTGTGCCTTATTTTCACTCTTTATCATTTAAATTGACCAAAATACGTATTCTATAAAATGCCTTCCACAGCATATACCACCTAACAACCGATCCAAGAGAATAGAGGTAGACACAGTTAAATACCCCTCTAGCAATAGAAAGAAAGAAACGAGAGATGATTCGCTGTAACAATATAGATAGAGTATATGAACTGTGCAATAATTATAAATAGTTTTGGAAGATATATGGATTACATACTTATCAGACAGATGAACTAAAGTTAATTAATATTTTCTTCCTCCCGTCAAGGAGACACGTATTTTTTTTTATGAATATTCCACGAAATCAGACACATTTTAAAAATAATAGAAAAGTAACTCCACTAATTAATTTAATATTCATATTATACTCAAAAAGTATCTTCACTAACTAATTTAATATTTATATTATAATAATAAATAATTAACTATAATAAAAACATGGTAAATTTTTTTATATCTTATTATATAGGACGGAGGGAGTATAACTTTTTAAACAATGTCAATACTTTTTATCAGTAAACATCGTATATCGATATCGTGTGTGCTCTAACACATTAGCACTAGTGTTCTTAGTGTCAATTTGTAGCCTGTCTAGTTATATATAGCGATTAATTTGTTGATCGGTTTGAAGTCCCTTCGGAGGCTTTCTCAACAATAAACAAGTTTGATAGTATCATATAATGCAAATTTGAGTCTTAAATTTCAATTATATAGTTTAAGAGTAAATTGTATTGTAAATTTATTGTGGTTTAGTTAGTTTATCTATTGTTTATAGTGCTTGAAGATGGATTGATGTAGTAAACATAGAACTAGGATAGTTTGGCGAGCAGTTGGCAACAGAGACATTTGAGACACCATCACATGTTTTTGCACACAGTAACATATAATCAATCACATACATATAGAAGTAAATTTAACACATACATAGATATTAAACTTTTTATAATACTAAATTTTAATTTTCTCGAGTAAAATTGTTTGTTCACGTGTATTCTTCGACGTAATTATATGCTCGACTAGCAAAATTCTTAATTTCATATTAATAATTTTAAGAAAAATAATATCCTAAAATTAAAAAATAATAAAAAAATACTTTTCAACTTAATAAATACTTTCAACTATTTATGAGTGGTTTGTTTTGCTTTGTTTACTTGAATTTATTCTAGCTTAGAATCAATGTCGTAAATCGTGATCATATAACACATGGCATAAGGCCATATACAATCAAACGTATCCAAATGCGGATTGTTTCTTTCCCAATTATATACACACTATAAGTGCTTACCAGCTA
The DNA here is from genome assembly GCA_036897095.1 of Plantago elongata. Taxonomy (NCBI): domain Eukaryota; kingdom Viridiplantae; phylum Streptophyta; class Magnoliopsida; order Lamiales; family Plantaginaceae; genus Plantago; species Plantago elongata. Next base: position 10,315 of record JAYMSP010004977.1, read on the forward strand.
ATTACACACTAAACGAAATGAATTGAAGCATAGATAAAAACATCCATTCCATGTGTCAAAATTACGTTGATAAAACAATAATATGGTCGTAATCGGGGAGAAATTAAACTGTTAGAAACAGATAAAATCATAAGTAAGACGAAATGTTAAGTTTGAAATAAAACAAGATCGGTTGCTCTTCATTACTTAATATTGCAAGAATCGTTCATTATATCACCAGCCGTCCAGCACACTATTATTGTTATCAATTGAAGAGTGGGAAAGAGGATCAGACACAAACAATCAGTGAACAGTGATATAGTACTACAAGTAGCACCAACACCAAACTAAAGTAGGATCTATCGCCATTTTAATTCTAGCACCAATATATGCATGATTCTGTTCCGAGGGATATTATTTTACTTTATAATATTAAATTTTATATGCCTTGTGTGGGTGTTTAGTCTCAATGAGAGAGAGAAAACTCTAGAGCCAACCTTAGGTTTCCAGCTGCTCGCGGGCGCCATACCGAGGAGCTCCATCACCAAAAGCCTTCCCGTTTTCAAGCCATAGATCATCGTAGGACCCTAGTTGAATCCGCAGAGGTTAGGCAGTCGTCGATCATCCGAGGGAGAGAGGATTTTGTGCAGCAGAAATGGGTGAGGAAATTGCCTGATCTGTGCCATTCGATTTATGTTTTTGGTTTTCCCCGAGGATTGGAATTCACGGGATTTGAAGAATCTGTTGAGGATATCTGGGCGGGTTTTGTATGTGTTTGTGCCAGTGAAGCGCAATAAGGCAGGCAAGCGTTTTGCTTTCGTTAGATTTGATCGTAATGAGGTTGTTGAGGACATTTTGGTGGGCATTAAAGGATTGTGGATTGGAAAGGATCAGTTGTTTGCGAATATGGCTAGGTTTGATAGATCCAATGGCTCTTTGCCGATAAGTGGTTTTCTGATTACCCACCATGTTCTTTCTCCAGGACGCGGGATGCAGGTAGGAATTATTTGCAGGCGTCTTTAGCTGAGAAGGATGGGGAGGATCGTGTAGGGTTAGGGGGGAGTGGCGCGGAGGAGGCTCCTGTGGGAGCTTCGAGTGTGATTAGGGTTGAAGAGTCGTCTAACCCTCGTGGTTCGTCTACGAATCGCATTGCTACGTTTATCCCAAAGAAGGATGCGTTGGTCGTGCGAAAAGATGTCTCATTGGTGGAGTCATGGTTGGAATAGATTGCTAGACCATTGTCGATAAGTTTGGTGAGAAAGGTGTTCATGTTGTCAGGGTTTGCAAAATGTCACCGTCTGAATGGGCATTGAGTGGAGAGTTCGATGGTCGTGCGTAATTTGTGCAAGGAGGAGTCGCATGGCTTGTTCAAGTTATTCTCGTTCGTACGTCCCTGGAAGGAAATGGATTTCAATTGTCATCGTTGTGTGTGGATTAGTATCTACGGGGTTCCGTTGCATGCATGGAGTAGTCAGTTTTTCTGTAGGATCGGGAATAGGTTGGTTAAGGTTTTGGAAGTTGATCGGTTGACAGTGGATCATTGCGATTTACCGAAAGATAGAGTTCTTATCGATACCTCTATTATGAATTTGATCAGGGAACTGATGAGGTTTCGTGTTTGGGACCGTATTTTTATGATTCAAGTGATAGAGGAGGCGATTGAGTTTGATTGCTTCGATGGAGATTTTGCATCCGGGACAATGGGGAATGTAGGGTCGGGATCGGATCTTTCAGGATCGAAGCTTGGGAGTGATGAGGTGGGTGATCGTTTGGATGGTATATGGGAGGAAATGTCTAATGGTGGGAAGAAGGCGGGGTCAGAGGAGGAGTGTTTCGCTAGTGATGCACCGTTTCAGGGGGGTCTGGGCGCTGAAACTAATTCGGATGAGGTGGTTGATGAGTAATTGCAGTGCCGGTTAATTTGTTGTTCCGGAGATGAATCCGTGGGATTGGTCAGTTCAGCTGGAGCGGTGGGTGAAGTGACTGGGATCGTTTCTGTGGGCCAGTGATTGGGTTAGCCCATGAAGTTTGAAAATTTGGGCCATGTGGAGTCGACTCATTGTCGTAATTGGGAGAAAGACTCTATTTCTACTCATGTTGGCTTTGTCGGCGGTGAGGAGCCAGCTCCCGTTTCTCAGATGGAAACTCCGGCTCCTTTTTCAAATTCCTATGACCCGTTTGGCATTGATATCATCCTACAGAGGCAGAATTCGCAAGTGGAGGCAGTAGGTTTGGAAGGTGGTGCTGTGTCTGGCAATGTTGGTGGAGGTGTGGAAGCGTGATATGAACAATATAGTCCGACCTCCTAAAGTCGTTAAAATACGTCACGACTTATCGAAAAGAAGACGAACCTATGACTATCTCACAGTGGGGGTCGTCACTAGGGTCTCGGCGCCGTCATCCGTGCATTTCGAGAGACGGGACCGGCTCCACCACTTCCCCACCACGAGCTCATACCTAGGCCGGCGTCCTGACGCTTTCACCAAGGTCCTTCGAACTTGTCATTATTACTTGGATTGAGTCCACGCGCCTCCAACCTCCGACAACACGTGTCAACATCCCGCTAAGCCGATCAAGGTATGGCGTGTCAGAGCCCGAGCTCCGGCAAGATTCAACTATAAATAGAGGACATTTACTCCTCATTAAGGTACACAACCACTAACCGAATATCTACTCTCTAGACTTTGAGGGCCGAGACTACGCTCTCCCAACCCCAAACACGTAAAGTCCATAGCCCAGTTTGTGTTAGGCAAACTGGCCCAAAAGGGGTCTAACCCTTCCCCGTGTTTCAGGTATCTAGAGACGGCCCCATCACCAAGAGAAGGATCCGACCAAGTCAAGCTGAAAGGAGGCCTACTCTACTCACTTCAGACGAAGGCCCTCTCCACTCTACTCCGAAGGCCTACTCTACTCACTCCGGCGAAGGCCCTTCCACTCCACCTCGAAGGCTTACTCTACTCACTCCAGACGAAGGCCCCTTCCACTCTACTCCGAAGGCCTACTCTACTCACTCCGGACGAAGGCCCCTTCCACTCTACTCCTAGGGCCTACTCTACTCATTCCTGACAAATGCCTTTTCATCCGGACGAACCTTAGACAAATCAAGGCGAACCAAGACAGACTAGATTCTACATAATCCACGAACCTTGCCTTAGCCCGATTTATACCATATCATATTGGCGCTGTCTGTGGGAACCTTTTTCCAATCAGAACAAATAGCCATGGCACCAGTTAGGGGACGAGGATCTGCTAGAGGACGAACATCTACTAGGGGAGGAACTTCAAGTAGAGGACGAGCAATCAGAAGTACACTAACAAGAAGGCGATCAATAAGAGCAATATCCCGAAGAGAAATGGCTGATGTCGGGCCTGGAGGCCAAGCAGGAACTAGATCCAATAGAAGAATAAATAGTCTGAGTCCATTGAGAGAAGATAACAACAGAGACGGGGAGGAAGCCAGCCTCTCTACGAATGAGATGCTACGTCAGAATCACATACCTCCAGAGAACCCTAATCAAGTGTGCCTGTCAGTCATCTTTTCACAACTTATTGCTGATATACTATTAGCAGGATACTCTGAGGCCCAGTTACTATTACTCCAAGCTGTGCTAGACTTGAGAACAAGAAATTCACCAATCATACATTTAGTTGATGATGCCGAACCGGAGTCCGAAAAAATCGAACTCCCTCCAGGAAATAACGAACGAAATCCTCAAGAACCTTCACCCTCAATACATTCAAACCCCCGTGAAGATAGGAGAAGAGGAGGTGCAAGGGTGAGAGGAGATTTGAGGAACGTCTTGAATCGGAGGGCTAGAATGACACAAAATCATCGTATGGCTCGACAGACCAGCAGGGAACCTGAACAGGAAGAAATTCATATAGAATCCTCGGCTCAGAATAATCGCACATATTCTCTGGGCAGGAGAGAAGCTGAGTACTACTTAGAGAGAGGTGATACTAATCATTATGAAGGCGACACTCCCCCTAGAGAACACATGAGGAATCGAAATGATGGAATATTACGATCTCCCATCCTCAGAAGAGATGGCTTGTACCAGGAGAGAGGACGTAGCCCTGAAAGGAGGGAATACAGAAGACTTAGTCGATCTAGGACCCCTAGGAGGGAGGATATGAGTGAGAAGGACAAGCCTAAAGAGCAAGTTGAAATACATGAAGTAGCCTTGAAAATTGAACGGGAAAAGTTAGAAGCCTAGACGCAATCAAGAGATATATCAAATATGGACTTCCCATAGACTCACTTTCTGCGGAAATGAAATACACGGTTACCCCCAGGAATACCTATGCCTAGTTCAAAAGAGGTCTACACAGGATCCATTTTGAATCTTCCGTCTCTGGGGCAGGGATCCCTGAAAATGTCAAAGCTGAGAAATTTTCCGGCACTTTGCATGGTGCCGCTATGAACTGGTGGAAACGTCTCCCTGCTAATTCTATCACTTCTTATGCACAAATGATAGCAAAATTCACCATGC
>JAYMSP010004978.1:0-14778 GCA_036897095.1 Plantago elongata
GATTATCCTGGAATATAATTTTATTATTGTAATTTTATCTTATTTTAATATATAAAAACATTATTCCATATACAAATACTACCAAACAACTTATTACATAATTATACTAATCATATAATTCTAACAACCTTAAATATCAATCATTAACCAATCTAATATTCATACGTATTTTATCAAATTCCAATATACCAATCACATCATACTTACACCAATCATTTATCTCTTAAACAACTTATATAAAAAGAAACTTATAATACCCTATTTAATTACAATTCTATATCAAACACTAATTTTAACAATTCTACTACAATTTGATCACTATTTATCTATTTAAACGGATTCAATTTTAATGGTATACCAAACGACCACTTAATCACGCATGTAAATCTTATAAATACTGTTGCAAAATATAATTGGAAAACCATATACCTGTAAGAAAAGTATATAAAAGTATGCTATCAAATCAAATGTTACGGCACGATCTCAATTCAACAAATATGTTCCCCAAATGATCATATTTGTAATCACAAATGGAAAGTGACAAGAGGAAATCATCCAAAAAGTCAAAAAGCAGCAAAATATATTGGTACAAAATATATTAAAATCTCTAGTAATTTACTGAAATTAAGAGCCAAATGACATAACATTATAATCATCATTTGAATAAATTTAGTTAAAATTATATTTAACATGAGATTGAAATAATAGAAATTAAATTTAACTAAATTTCTCCTATTTCAATCTCATACCAAATACAATTTAAACTAAATCCATTCAAATGTCCATTACAATGCTATGACACTCAGCCCCTTAATTATATCTATGAAAAAATACTTTGTCGTTCCGATTCATCTTTTACGAAGTAAAAAATAACAAATTTGACATAAAAGTAATTTCTTTTTATAAAATATAATAAATAATGAATAAAATTTTACATGAAAGTATATTGTTAATTCAATTCAATATATATAATATACGGGGTATATCGTAGAAGTTTGTAAATTGCAAAGACGAAGAAAAACTAAGGAGATGAAATGGCAGCATTAAAGTGATCCATCCATCCATATTCCATAAACATTGAAGGTTGAAGAAATGAAGATTGAAACGTGAACTCCATTATTTACCTGTCTCTCTCCTCCTCAAAATTTGCTTGAATGGGTCCTCTCCTCATTCTTCATTCTTAGCTTCATTTCATTTCCTGCCTGGGTAATTTAATTTATTTATTCTTCTCTTGTTCATAATATTATTCTCTGGGTTTATTTATGGCCATCCTTTTCTGATTCTTTTCTTGACCCCTTCGTTTTCTTTTTCTGGAACGTACCGATCCTCAGCTCCCATGGAGGTAATCATCATCATCTACCCTTTTCGCCATTTATGGTTCATTTTGATTTAGTATGTGTATCTTCTGTCAATTTTACCTTGTGATTGATCACACGTTGTTGTATGCTTACATGTTTCATTTCAAGAATTTGTATTTTTTTTTTTATAATTCAGTCATGTATATGTTCTGTATGTGTATCTCGTGAATTGTTCATTCATGTGGGATATATACATAGAAATATTTCACCTCCATTTTGAGAACATATTGGGTGCAAAAATGGGTTTTTTTTTTTTTAAGGGGGAAAGGCCTGATTTTATTATGTGGAAACTGTTGTGCATATAAGGTTCCGGGAAAGGATGAGGAGGTGATCAAGAAGGAAGAGAGCCACACAACATCAGCCGCGGCTTTTGTCCAAGGGGGAATCCAAGAGGCCTGTGATGATGCTTGCAGCATTTGTCTTGATGCCTTTTTGGATGGCAATCCTTCCACGGTAAAATCAATGTGGATTGTATATATTTGGAGTGTTTCGTTCTGTGTTATGATTTTCTAGATTTGGTTTTGTGGTGAATTGTTTGGTTAATGTTTGATTTTGTATCAATGCATTGTAGGTCACTAACTGCAGGCATGAGTTTCACCTTCAATGCGTTCTTGAATGGTACGTGCCTACGCATATTCATGATGTGGTCGTTTTTTCAGTGCTATGCTGCTGCATCTGTTATGATTTTTTCTTTTTGATAAAATGTGCTCCATTGGTTAGTATGTGTTTTGGTTCGTACAACCTAACTATATTAATGCTAGACTGGTTGACCAACTAACAGCTCTAAGACGCATCTTGAAGATGTCTTCATGTGCATTGATAATTAGGAAGGTTGGCTTTGCAAAGACCTCTCTTGTCTTAAAAAGTTGGTAGTTTTCCCTGAAGGAAATTAGAGTTGATGGTAAGTAGTGCGTTAAGCATTAGTGCTACTGGGAAGGTTGAACGTGTTTCAGGATCAAGTTACAGCGAATGACAAACATGGTTCAGGATCAAGCATATGTTTTAATTTCTCTCCTCAAAATGAAAATTTGAATAAAGCTGAAGACAAGAATATTGTATTTTAAGCACGTGCTGCTCAGTATGTTCTAATTTGCCTCAGCACTAACCAATTATGTAAGAGCTGCTGTGAACTGCTTACTCCTGCCGGGAAGTGGTAGATTGTCTGGACTTTGTACATCTTTCTTTTCAACTTTCAAAATTGAATTTAACCAGCTTACTTGCTGAAGCAAATCTATAAGCATTATTCTAAGTCCTAACCATTGTGGTATATACAATTTTGTTTAGCCCTCTTAAGATCAATAGCAACATTCCAAGGTTAACAAAGAATGGATGTAATCGTTATCATTTGGGAGCTCTGGGTGTTGGCAAAACATCTATCGACCATCCTGCAAGATAGTAATGGGGTTTTTAGAGTATTTGCGTGAAAAGGCTTCATGCGTGAAGATATAAGAGAATCAGAATGACACCTTATTATTTTCGACATGTGTACAGGTGTCAAAGAAGCTCTAACTGTCCAATGTGTTGGCAATCTATTAGCCTGAAAGATCCTGCCAGGTAAATCCATTCATCTGCTTTAGTTTGCAGTTATAAGTTTAATATTTCTTCTCTTTCTGTTTGCTTATAAATGCTGTAACGTGTAATATGCAGTCAAGAATTACTTGAGGCAGTGGAACAGGAGAGAAAATTTAGGCTCATGCCACCTAGGAACACGTCAGTATATCATCATCCCAGCCTCCGAGATTTTGACTTACCGCGCCATGTCTGTTAGCAATCTGTTCTAATTAACTTTCCATCTGTATTCAAGTCACTCATATTTTAATATTATCCTGCACTTCATCATGGCAGTTATCTATGGGAATCAATGATCCTGATCTTGAGGATAGGATTATGCATCATTTGGCTGCAGCAGCTGCAATGGGGAGGACTCACCGCACTGCTCGGAGAGAGAGTTCGAGGAGTCGTTCTGCTGCTCATGCGCACCCTCATTATGTGGTGTTCCCAGCTAATCCTAATGCTTCTTCTAATGGTCTTGAAACAGAGCCTGGCTCGACAATGGTTGCCGACTCATCAGTTCCATATTCATCCTCATCGTCTGGATCTTCAGGAGGGCCAACTGCAGGCCAAGGAATCTCTCATGATTATAGGTAATGTTGGTGTTCTGTCCTGGTTGGTGTTCTGTCCTGGTTTGAGTTCTAAAAGACCATCACAGATATTTTATATTTAGCTTGTTTATTTTTCAATAATTTATTTTGGGTGATTTTATAATCTGTGCCAGAAGCTTCTTGGGTCAGTCTTCCTTGCAAGATGAAGACAATGCAGGACCTTCAGAGTTCCAGACTTTTTCGGACAACTTGAAATCCCGACTCAGTACCATATCGATGAAGTATGTATTTCAGTTATAATGTTTTAAGAAGTCTCTTGAAAGAATATTATGAACGAATAGTGAATTTTCTACTTGAAGTCGAAAGTTAACTAGTACTTCAACTTTAAACAGAATGTTTTCAATTTGAATTTGGTGGTTTTATATTATAAACCAGCGGGTGGTAATGTATAGTATAAACAACTAAACAAGTATTTCAAAAGACTTCACCACACTTTAAATGTCCTCATCTTCCGGTGGAGTTTAATGTTCGTAAATCCTGAAGTATCTGTATATTACATTGCGAAGATACAAAGACTCAATCTCGAAAAGTACAAGAGGATGGAAGGAGAGGCTGTTTTCTCGAAACACTTCCATGGCAGATATTGGTTCAGAAGTTAGAAGAGAGGTAAATGCTGGAATTGCCACTGTATCGCGCATGATGGAGCGCCTTGAAGCAAGGGATAACAATAGGCCTGATCATGTTTCACAATCAAGTGAAGAAAATTCTTCTTCATTCACTCACCGAAGCAACCATGACAATAGGGATGGTGCTCCAAACGAGACACCATCAAATGGAAACAGCGCCACAAATTCAGTTTCAACTTGAGTTTGACAATGCTGTTTAACATAGGTTTATCTTTCCTCAGCATTTCTCATCTTTAAAGGTGCGTTGTCAAATCATTTAAACATTAATAACCCTTTGTTTGATATATCGGTATATCTTTGTTTTAAGAGATTATCTGGAGGCTTTCTTTGTTTTATGTTCCATCATAATCCACTTTTCGCTCACTGGTTGTGGTGACTTGTAGATTAGTCTCACAGTAATTGCTGGCCTTTCTTTGGTTGTCTGTATGAATGTGTTGATGGAGCTTCTATTCTTGGCTTATCTGATGTGCTATGTAAATGAATGCTGCTTCTCTAATCTATAACCAATTCACCATTGTTAGTTTCGTGCGCAGATTGATCTCTGCTTATCCTGTTTGAATATGACATACCGGGGATGACACGCTTTAGCCACTGCATCCGTTTGAGTAAGCTCAGGGGAGCTATATCAGTTGTTTGATCCTAATAAATATAGAGCAGAATGAGAACTTATAACATAAATCTATCATATACATGTTTACTTCCGTGTAAATTTTCTCAATTACATGTATGTGGATTGTATTGGGAACCTATTGGATTGCTTCTTTTTCTTTCTAACGGCTGTTGCATACCTCAGGATCAGATGTACTAGAAATCTATCTATCTAGATAGTACTTTTCTACGTCCTCCTGCCTAACAACACACAAACAGTTAATTATTTATTCCGTTAAATTTTAAAATATTAAAGTAAAAAATAAATAATTCTTAAAAAAATATTTTTTTAATTTCAAAAATATTTTAGAAGTAAAATTTAATTTTTTTATTAATATTTGTATTTTTTTAATTTAAATATTCATAAGGTGACATAGCGATCGCCTTATCACCTTGACGACACTCCATCGTCCTTCCGTCTTATAGATATTTAAATTAGAAAAATACAAATATCGATCAAAAATTCAAATCTGACTTCTGAAATATTTTTTAAATTAAAATAATATTTTTTAAGAATTATTAATGGTGATGTATAAAAATATCTATTAAAATAATATACATACCTATTAATCAAAAAAGTTTTCAAGGGTTCTGATTGGTCCATTTATCATGTCATGTAAAATATAAATTTATTAAGTAAGATAAAATTAAATAATGAAATTTTAAAAATAAAAATTAATTAATTAATTCAACCATACATGAAATTTTATAGGATTAATTTTATTTTCAACAAATAATATATATCTTTCATTGTTCATTTTTTATATGTTAGTATTATATTCTCTCATTTTGTAGTATATAAAATGTCCGATAGCTAGAGCGACAAAATTGAAAATTATGAGTTAGGTGTTCGAAGGTAGGAAGGTCCATACCAAGACAATCAATTGAAGCATAGTTTCACTAAATCATTATATGCAAAGACTTAGTTCAATGGGAGTCTTCGATGTATAATTATATCGGCAAAATTCAGAGTTTAGAGAATTAGTGCGATCTACAGCCTACCGATTATTGAAAATATAAGTCTATCTACAAAATTATTGAAAAGAAATTGAAAATATTTGAATTATTCATGATTAGATAAATTTGTAGACACCAATCAATAATATTATTACTAATTAAACAAATTATTTTGTTCATTAAAATAAAATATAAATTTAATAAATAAAATACTAAATCTTATAAATGTCAGACAACACTTTTAGTACAAAGAATAGTAAATTAGTGCCGGACAATTGTAATTTTACCTAAAAGTGGCAATTTAAGATAGCAGATCTAAACCATAAATATAAATATATTTATGGTTTTAATAAAATATGCATGTAGCATATCCACATCGATTTAATAGTAATGTTAAGAGTTAAGACACATATGAGATGTCTTTTAAAATGCTTGATGGAGAAATATATCCAATACTATGTGTTTACAACGTCCGACTTCTAAAATAGCGAGAGCTAGCATTTAGACCTACATGCACTCCATCCAAATAGTGAACAATGTGAATTTGATGATTCTCATCATAGTAGTGGTTGTGAAAAATTGAGTAATCTAATCGAGTCATAAACATACCTAGAGTTTTATAGTCGTGATTATGTGCAAGTGAGGAAAATCTTGAAACCTTTAAGAATTTTGTTGAATGGTTGCTAAATGTTGAAGATGGTAATATTGGAGAGGAAAATGATGGTGAGGTCTGAGTTCAAGTTGCCCGGCAATATACTAATATGTGATGCATCTGATCCCATAGTTGTAATGGTGAACACGGCAATATACTAATATGTGATGCATCTGATCCCATAGTTGTAATGGTGAACAGTACATATCCATCACTCATTGATCATATTGATGATGGTGCATACATCTTGGACAGAGCTATATTGGCAAAGATAATTGACTACGACATGTCTCTTTTACCTGGTGATGTCCACGGATGTCTCAATTCAAATAGCATATGTCCAGATGAGGATGACGTTGTGAACTGTGAAGATGTTTATTCGACTGAATTCTTAAATACCATCAGGACGTCATGTGTTCCCAATCATTTGATCCGTCTAAAAATCAGATGTCCTATTATGTTGTTGAGGAATGTAGACCAAGCTTTAGGACTGTGTAATGGTATACGTTTGATTATGAGTGAAATTGGAAAACAGGTCATTGATGCCAAGATGATATTCGGAAAGAATGCAAGGCAAAAGGTTCTTATAGTACGTGTGATTTTGACTCCGTCAGACGTTACTAAATTCCCCCTCATGTTTTAAAGGAGGTAGTTTCCCATATTTGTTTGTTATGATATAACTATAAACAAATCACAAGGACCATCATTGTCCATATAGGCCTTTACCTTCCAACACTTGTAATCAACCACGATCAGTTATATGTTACTTTCTCTAGAGTAACGATAAAAAAGGGCTAGAAGGTGTTGATCTTAGATGAAGAAAGAAAACCCACATATACTACAACCAATGTAGTTTATGAGGAGGTGTATGTAACATATAAGTTTTATTTTTGTCTTTCGTATTGGTCGATACATTGTTACTTTTACGTTGGATGAATATTATTGTTACTTAAAGAACTACCTTTAATCAATTTACATTTTCATTTACAATATATCGTACTCCCACCGTCTCGAATTGGAAGTTCTATATGTCATTGGGCTGTATCAAATTGAAAGTCTCATTTATTTAAATAGAAAATCAATTTCCTACTTTATATATTATCTTTCATACTGTATTCACTATTTCTACTACTTTATCCAATCACATTCACAATTTATTACATTTGCTTATATTTTATCACTTTTTTCTTCAAACTTTGTACCCAATTCCGCGAGAATTTCAATTTGGAACAGAAGGAATATATAAAAGTACAAGATTTTGTGACCACGTCATAGGTCAATATTAACATTTCTTTATTACTCGTCGAATTTCGGCAGACCATCAACTAGTTAAAATCAAAACACAAAATACTTCAGTGTAGCTTCGCAAAGTAATGGACAAACTCCATCTCGCTGAACTATATCTGCATTCCTTTTTCACACAAAACTCTAATCAGTTCTGAGTTTGTACCTTTACATCTCCAATACCACCGACGCGTGGCGTTCTTCATGGCGAGGGAAAGTAAATGTTTGAAGAACCAAACACTAAATATATTGGAATCAATAACCAAAGAGACAAGTCCAAGAAAAAGTTTATTGGAAAGCTGAGGTTCTCAGAAAAAGGGATCAAGCAAAGTATCTATCCTCTAAGCAAGATTCCTGCATAATTAGGCTGATGCTAACATATAGTACTACATTAATTTTCTAAATGCTACTGTACAAGAATTTTAGGGTCTAAACATTATGAAGGCTGACGAAATGGTTCTATAAACTTGGAAATCCATTATTGAACTCCACTGTCGAAAAGGAATCAAACATAAATAACTCAGAGCATGAGATGTTGAACATCAGAGAATCATAAACATCTCTGATATTGGTCCCTCTCAAATATCAATCACTGATGGTTTCACAAAACTTAAAACGAGATATAAAATGATGAGCTTGATCAGTCCTCCTACAGACAGTCCTTGTACATCCACAGTTATTTCCCCTTGAGTGGGTTCATTTTCTCTCTGAGATAGTACAGCTTGTTCCTTCTCACTCTCTTCTTCTCCAATACTTTGATCTCCTTTATATTTGGAGAGTACCTGCGTCATCACCCACTCATTTAGCAAAAGTAGCTAACAAGGAAGCTTCGATAAAAAAGTATGATAATTTTAAATGCCACCGAGTACGCAGGGCAATTTTGGCAAGTCACAATGTTATCGAAAAACAAAACCTGTTTTAGTGGTGAAGATGCATTGACATGAGATATCTTATTATTTCGATAAAGTAAACAAGGGTGAAAAGAAGAATAAGTAACGCGATCAACTACCAAAATAAGATTGCTATACGGACATTGATGCTCAACTCCTAAACTCATCTTACTAGAGTAAATCTTATAACCCAAGTATTAGACAAGTGCGCGAAGCTAAAGAGTTATGCATGTAAACTGATTGCAGAGCTCAGCTACGAGATTGTTTAATTGCAGGTTACCAAAAATATAATATTTTCATCAGGCAATCTTCTTTCTTCTGTATATTAATGCCAACTGCCAAAAATAGTTTTTTTCTTCTATAACAAAATAGCCAAGCAAAATCCATATACATAGTTACAATTATGTACATGCACATAAGAGATGACGAAGAGATGACAAGACAAGTGTCCGAAAGTATGCTCCTTCCAGTGATTAAGTTTGGAATTGGATACTTACAGTGGAAAGAGGGATTCGCTACAAACTCCAGCTACCTGTCTTCTTAATCTGAATGAGGTATGAAAACCAGCTTTGCGTACAGCAATAACAATGCCTTTGATAGTTGATACACGCCTTTTGTTCTCTGGTACTTCCTGTGATGGCAAACAAATGTCAGAACAGGCTATATCCCTACATGAGGTATCGTCCAGACTCCACATTATAAGTGAAAATCGCTACCACTTTGAGCTCGATAATATAACCAGGCTGTATGTCAGGCATCTCTCGATTTGCTTTCACTTCCGCAACTGCTTCTTTATCAAGTATCTGCAGTATGTCTCGAACAAAGTAAACCCTCCGCAAGCTATCCAACCAATATAAAAAATGGAATAACTGATAAAAACGTAAAATGAGCATTAGTGATTGTACCTGCATTATATGTCTGCCTGTTTTATCAAGTCTTTTGAATTTTATCCGAGGCCTCACATCAACCGCTGCAGAAGCATCTGGAGAAGAAGATGCATTTGTAGCAATATTCCTAGTTGATGAAGGAAGCACCAGAGAAGGTGACTGGTTACAACCTAAGGTCAGGCATCTGTAAGATGGCAAGGAAGCTCCATAATCCCTAATGGAGGATGTTGGCAACGCGATTCCCATACCAAAAGCATGGTTCTGAAACAAGAGGTTCCTTTCTGTCAGATACAATAGAGCATTGACCAAAGAAAAATATAATGAGTCATGAATAATAACGTTATCACTGAAACAAGACCAAGGTAAAGAATCAGAAGAACATGAATTCCAAATTCAGATACTCCAGAGTCCATTATCATTAAAAAAATAGAAAAGTCCTATTAACAGAGGCAACCCTGAATAACAGGATTCAAGATTGTTAATTTTGTTTCCGGACTTTGCAGTTCCAGAAGAAGTTTTTTCCTGAATCTTTGCTTTTTGTTGCATGCATCACTAAATGAAAGCAGGCTGCCCTACTGATAGAAGACTCTCCTACTTCCATGCCCAGCACTATCAATGCAAAATCCAAATCCAGCCATCAGTACAAAGTTCAATTTGTGTCCACAATCAGGATGAATGTGGCAGAATGGGCATCCTATGGAGACATTGGTACTAAGGTACGAGTGACACAAATAGCACAGAGAGACCAAGTAAGGAGGAACTTAGAAATGCAGCAATTGATCAAGTGGATGCACAGATATACATACTTTTTACAAAGCACAAAGACAGATTACATGAGCTACAACAGTCCATTGAGATGACTATGGGAATCTATGCTCTTTTGGAAGAGCACGACTTCCAGAAGAATATTTGGCTAGAAAATATACATGAATATGCAGAAACCATGGGACTGTAACCAGATTAGCTTAAATAGGATAAGCTTGTGGGAAGATTGATGCCTGCAGCCACGGGGTTTAATCTTGGAATCCTAGGCTCGTATTAGTATAACCTACCTCGATTATATTATGATAGAAAGGCCTGCATTGGTCTATCAGAAGATGTTCAAAGCAAATTTCTCTTCTATCCATTTCTCATGAAGTTGAACTTACTGCAACTTTGTGTGAAAATTCCATTTAACAATGAAGATTACTGGAGAAAATAAAAGAGGCTTGGAGAGAGCGAGACTGAGTTTCTTGTCCCTATCTCATTGAGTTTTGGTAACCTGAATGATCAGGCCATAGAGCTACTAGGTTTAAGAGACTAACTTGAAAACAGATAGATACTTAATCTAAATAATAAGCAGACAAAAGAGAAAGAACTACAAACATACAGCTAACCTACAATAAAAAATAGACGTTACTGGAATTCCATCCACCTCAGCTTGATAGTAAAGCTCCTGAGCTGGGGAGGCTGATCTAACCGAGGCAGAACAGCGCATGACTGGACTATTTTTTTAAGCTAAAGAGCATTTTTAACTTCATATAATTGCTGGTATTACATTTTCATACGGAATATCAGCTTCTATTATCATTCTCTCAGAACTGCAAAACATCATAAAGTCGGAGCAGTTAAGAACATCAAGTAGCATTGCACCCCTTTAATCAGCTTTTATCTCCTTCGATATTCAGAAAAATATTATTACTAGAACAGAGCTAGGGACGACTCGAATTCTCTCGATAAATCATGATAACAATAGAGACAGGAAAGCTACACAGCACAGCGCCACAGCCAATCCAAATGCAAACTAAACCGTTGCAAAAGGATAAACTCAAAGGATACACTGAGAGATATGATCAAATTGAGTTTTCAATATACAAACCAGTCGATTAGAGCTATAACCGATTCAATTTTTCGAGAAACTTAATAAAACAACAATGAGAAGAAAACATCATTTTGCACGAAACGAATCAGATGGAAGGAGAGCAAACCGATCGATGGTTGAAGCAATTGGAAGAAGAAAGAGGTGCGGCCACATTCCTGAAGCAATTGTTGCAGACATTGTGCAGGATTGTAGAGACGGAACGCCTCGCGAGCCTGTTCATTTTTCCGGCTACTGCAACGACAGGGAAAAGGGTTTTAGGTTTTATGGAGAGGACAAGAGTTTCGATCGGTTTATTTTCTTCTTAGCAGAAAATTCATTTTTCTCCTGAAACTTTAGAATTAGTGCAAACTGGCCCATAAATGTTTTCTATTTGTGATTTGACCCTAACCTTTGTATGTTCGTGCAAACTGCCAAATTTTACAAGGTGTGGGATTTTTCCCTAGAATTTCAAACCTTTTGAGATTGGTCCTATGATGTTTGAATTTTACTACACTTTAGGGGAAATTGAGCATGTTTTAAACCTTCAGGGGTAAATTTGAATTCAATCAACTTTGGTGGCAGTTTGCACTGAGGTATAAATTGTAGGGGTGCACCATAGACTTGTTATGGTTAGGACTTAGGGGAGCCTTGTTTATTCTTTTTTATGTGCATTCGAGTGGTAAATAATTTTCTAACTTTGTTCACTAAACAAATTATCGTAAGTTATACATTCACAAAACAAATGTCATTGGACATAAATATAAGAACATTTCATAAGTTAAGAAAACTTGGGTAAAATTTTAAATTTATTAAAAATACTTGAATGATACACCGTGCTAAGTGCGTTGTTAATATTCAATGTCTAAACTCTATACATTAATTTTATTAGAATGTTATATTCTGAGATTGATAATTTCTAGTATAAAACCCCGAAATCGTGCTTAACAAATTTAATTAAATAAATAAAAGAAAAATATGAAAGTGTTGAAAATTCAGTAACGATATTCCAGATCCATTAAATAATAAAAGATTAGTAATGAACAATTATAATTTGACCGAAAAGTGACAATTTTACATAGTAAATCTAAACCAAAAATATAAATATATTTATGTGTAACATTCCCGGATCTAGTTCAGACGTCAAGGGTTGTGCCGAATATCTCAAATACACGTTTATTGAAATATTATAATATTATCCGTTACAACCATATGTATAGGATAAGTAAAACTGAAAACAAAAATGAAAACAGAAACACACATCTAACTTAAGAACTGCAGCAGCGGAATTTGCCAATGTACGACTGTCTGAGTTACCCGAGCCTGTCCTCGTGCTCAAAATTTGGGAAAGTAATTATTGAAACAAAGAGAGCGTCAGTCACGAAGACTCGGTGAGGATAGTCAAGCATGCATGAAATGCGTATGAATAAGACAAATACGGCAAACCAACACAACACGTTGATCAAGCGTTTTAGCACTTTTTGGGATTTCCAGTATCACTCACTTCAGGGTCGTCACCCAAGCTGTTTTCGCATCAACACTCCAGGATTAGAGATCCAGGCTGATTACACGGCGATCACTTCAGGACCATGAGTCCACGCTATTTTTCATAGTAACACTTCAGGATCAGAGATCCACGCTGTTTTCACAGCAACACTTCAGGACCATGGATCCACGCTATTTTCATAGCAACACTCCAGGATCAGAGATCCAGGCTGATTACACAGGGATCACTTCAGGACCATGGGTCCACGCTATTTTCATAGCAACACTCCAGGATCAGAGATCCATGCTGATTACACATCGATAAATGGATACGGTTCACAGTTTTTAAGAAAATAATGTGTGGTTGCCATTTTTAGAAAACGGTTTTCGTGCAATGCAATGAGGATCAGAAATGCAAAATAATAAGATATGCAGAGTACACTGTCACTTTATCACTTCACGAGCAGTAAAACACTGTCATAATTCACTTTCACTTTGGCACACTATCACTTGAAAAATAATATCACTTTCAAAGTACACTATCACTTGGTCACTGAACTAATACAATGCACGTCAATAACAATCGGTAATTCCTAAACACAGGTCTTCTATATCTTACAGTCAGAGGTACACTACCACTTGGAAACGGTAACACTTTCAGAATACACTATCATTCAGTGTGAATCAACAATTGGAGCAATAAAATGTCCAGGCTAGATAGGTAGTGTCACTTAAGTGCAGGTCAACTTTAGTTTAGGACCCTAAATCGGTAATCAGAATACGTAGATAAAACTCGGTACTCAATACTAATCAACAATTGGGGTAATAAAATGTCCCGTTAATAATGTATTCCTAAGTACAAATTATCTACCACTTAAGTCAGTCAACTACATCGGTAATTGAGTCGGAGTTGGTGTCAGACAGTCAGACAAATAAACAGGTACATGAATGAAATACGAGGAATGAACAATAGCATTTTTAACTTTCCCAGGGCCTGATGCCGAAAGCCAACTATCACTCACCATTTGTATCTAGGGCTTCAGGAGCTTCGGAAGATCCTGATAAACAGATAATAATACTGTTTAAGTTCCTGATAGTTTAATAATTTCTTAACGACATTTCTTATTTACTATCTTAGTCTTCTTACTATTCTGTCACTTAATTAAATTATGCCTCGACATTTATTTAACTATCACTTATTTCATTCGGCTTCTAAAACTATCCGGCTTCCAATAATTACTCAGTATTTTATTTTTATCTGATAATCCAACTACAGACAAGAAGTCTGTCCAATAATCTCATCCTCCAACAGTATACCATTAAATAATATTATTTTCCTAACTCCTAGTTGACGGCAAGTCGACATTCATTTAGTTTAACAGCATACAAAATTTCCATTAGCGATTAATAATTACCACTAATTAATATTTAACTCTTAATTAATTAACACTAATTACCCGATAACTAATTAATTTGAATAACATTCATTTACGATAGTTAATCAAGGCTAATGATAATTAACTAGCGGTAATTAACTACGGTACAATAATTACTTAATTATAATTTACTAACGATAATTTTTAACATTAATTAACATAACTAATTAAGATTAATAACCATTAGCTCAACAATAATTAATTACGATAACTAATAATAATTAATTAATTACAATAATTAATTATAATAACTATTTACTAACGATAATTTTAACTAATTAAGATTAACGGTAATTAATGATAATTTCTACCGAACGATAATTAGCGATAAATAATAATAAAATAATACGGCACTAACCGAGTGCACATCGAGCGACGGGCAGAATAGCGACGTATCGAGCGGGGTTGACGCGCGGCGTGGCGAAAATTAGCCACGTCGTTCCTCTCTATTTCGGCCGCGTTGCTTCACCATTAACCCTTCTACGTGTTCGATTTTCCTCCACTATTCCTCTGTTCCTTCACTTGTAGAAGCCAGATCAAGGCGGCTCGAGGAAGC
>JAYMSP010004979.1:0-14777 GCA_036897095.1 Plantago elongata
GAGTTGGAGATGGGATGAAGTAAAAAATATCAAGATTGATCTCATTTTATAGATCTTGAAAAAACATAGCCGTTGGTGATTTATTTTTTTTGTATTTTTGGAGATATTACCGTTTTAAAACGGATATAATTCGAATTCGAAAAAAAATGACACGTGGCAGCAGCCGGTTGGCTGATGTGGGACACACGCCGCGGTGCGGACGACACCGCCCCCAACCGCACCCCATTTGGGCTAGTCTAACACATTCTGATCTTGATTGGCAACCATTCATTATTCAGGAGTTCAGGATAGAAACACATGTTTGGCTCTCAAATCAGAAGATCATCGTAGATTTGACCAAAGAAAGGCTGTTGAGTCCTGAAAAGATGCATACATTCCAAAACTCCTAAGTTTAGGCCGATAGTCTAGCTCTAGCCCAACATGTGAATCTGTCAGATTTTATTTAAGGACATTCTCTATGTCTATGTTCCATTCTATCAAAATATATGTCCAGACATATAACTACAGGTTATATAATTAACGTCACACTATAATTTGAATTAATTTTACGATCAAACTAACTATCAAAAAAATCCAACGAAAAGATAGTATTTTCGAAAAATGATGGTCAAAGGTTACTCGTGGAATCTTTCTATTTACAGTTGAAGTAAGAAAACTAATAATGAATTGCTTATTGATTAAAATAATGGTACATTGTAAAAATTTACTCTACAGAATTTTGTGAAAAGTTAGGAGTAGAAATTGACAAAACTGAAACTGAAAGCTTTAAATAGTAGACTAAAATGGCAAAATTGAAAACTTTGAACGGCACGGAGAAGGTGGAGTTTGAGGTGAGGTTATGCTCGAGAACCTGTATGTTGTCAATTTCATTTGAAGCCGGTACTTGCATATAAACCCAAATTCTACATAAACAGAACAGCAAATAGGAACAAGAACATGGCAAGATATCACCTAGAGTAAAGAGTACAAAAAGGGTATATGGCACAGCTGCAGCATATAATATTGGGAGAGGGGTGGGGGGTGATGAACTAAGAGGCAACAGATGGTGAAATATTTAACAAAATGTTTGTCGAATTCATGAATCTGTCGAATCATATGTCAAGCTGCTCGAGGCACTTGACAGCAATAGATTCATCTACATCACACTCTTCACTGGTTGCAGATTTCTCGGCCTCAGACACATGCAGCAACTTCTGTGATGGTGCAGAAACAGCGGAGAGGGATGATTGGCTACCTTTTAGTCCGGGTGGAGTCACGAAAGCTGGATCTGCCTGCCTGATACGTACAGGAGGGGCTACTCGAACTGGCTGGGCCTGCATTACTTGAACAGGTCGTGCAGTAGGCGGTGGGCGAGGTGGTGCAGAGAACACTGGAACTGATTGTCTTAATGTGACAGGAGGTGCAATATTTGGGTATGGCGACCTACAATGTCTAATTGGTGCGTAAGTAGGAGCAGGAAACCTTTGCACATGTGTTGGCCGAATATCGGGCGAGGGCGGGCGAGATGATGGAAGAGGCTGTGATAGCGTTGCATGGTTGTCGTTTATCGATGGTAGATGTGTGCTTCTTGAAGCTGTTTTCTGGTAGATTAATGGGAGGATTTTGGAGCCGGATATTGTAGGACGTTGTGGGCTTGAGGGACGGGGTGACGGACAGAATTTCTGCTGGAATGGAATTTGGATGTGGTTTTGGCGGGATGTTCCTCTCTGCTCCTTTAAACGGTAGTTCAGTAGGGCTCTTGCTATTGTGATTTGTTCTTGTTCTTCGTTGTTTTCCTGTTCTGATGATGAATTTGCATCTTGCTGTACCACTGAAAGAAAACAAGCAGGGTGAGGATCATGTTTCTATACACAATCAAAATGATCCCATAACAGTTCAGGTACGTAAATAGATTCATGATCTGAAGATGCAATTGAATGATTGTTGCAAATTGTTACAGAACTTCCGTACGTAAATGGCACTCACATTGTTTCAATGACAACCAAGCAGCAAGAGCAGCATTTTTCTCAGCTTGTTTCTTGTTCTTGGCAGGCTCACCAGTGAATGTAATTCCAGCCAATTCCACAGTTCCAGTAAACACGGGAAAGTGTCCTGAACCTGATCTGAAAGTTACGTACTGAGGCAGAGGAGATCCAACTCGTTGTGCAATTTCCTGAAGCAGGTTCTTATAAACCCCGGTCTCATCCTATAAATAAAATCAAGGAACACAGGGAACATTAGCCTACAAACAAAATCTACTAATAACACAATTGTGCATACATTATCAGTTAGATCTGAATTCTAGAGAGCATTAAAACATAAAATTGTAAGTACAATATATACTACTCTACCTAAGTAGTGAAAGCCAACTACAGAACATGACGCACAACCACTTTTTCTCATCATGGACTGGTTTACTTGTTGTAAGGTTAAGAAAGATTCATACTGAAGCACAGACCTGGTAAATGCTGACACAAAATCAACACACAGATTTTAGTCCGATGGAATGGTATGAACCTTGACTACAGTCACATCCTAGCTTACTCTCCACAGTGTACCCTTGAACAGGACTTAGGTTAGTTTCTTTGGGTTAATTATTCATCTTCGTAAGTTTGAATGTTTAAGTTACTACTACAAATTAAGCAAATTTTGATTCGATTTTTGGCATGTTAAAGTGGTCCACCCTTTCAATTTTGGCACCTAGTATCCCCTGTCGATGACAGGAGGAACTAATCTCTCACCAACAAGCAATGCTACACAAATTGCCCGTCCAAAACCAGATTATGATGATCATCTCCAGTTTAAAATAATCTGATATAAGCTGATCTTTTAAAGGCACCTATTTGCATGGCCCTCAGAAACTCAATTAGATTCCTCATATTCAAGTAATTTAACATGTTTTGCAAACACCCTCACTATCCTCTTTTAATCAAATCAAAATTTACTTGATCCAAATTGATTTAGATTGTATGATCCATTTTTAGCATAAGTGAGAACTTTGAAGATATTTATACGAAAATATGATAGACCAATCCAATAATCAATCATGTCATACTGTTGAACAAGCAGAAATGCAATAGTATTTTGTTACATAACTAACAAATACCACTACTACTACTACTACTATACGAGTCCTTGGAATAGACAGGCACATGCATGGTGGAGTAGATGAGAACATTAAATTGAGAAGAAGACAACTCCATAAATCGAACTTATTGCTCCAATTTAATCCCTCATGTGCCATAAAGAAAAATGTCCTGTAAACAACAGTTAGAAATATGTCCCTATTTGTAATGTCCCCACCCGAGTCTTTGGGATCGGAACAACTTAGTCAGACTGTGACATTCGTACCTCGCTGGTAATACATTGTCACTTTTAGCCCAGATACCAATCTAATAGTGTTTAAATTTGAATTATATAAATTTTTTATTATTATATACGAACATTATCAAATCAACTACCATATGAGTCAATGCGAATTTGAAAGCATGTAATGGTCTAACAGCATTAATGCAAGGAGATGGATTAAGGAAGATGCAAATTTGAAAGGATGTTTGTTAGTCAAAGATAGATAATCATGACGTGATGTTGAGCCTAAACACGGTTTCCCACATGTGGAAGGAAGACTAATAATTTGTCCACCAAATACAAATAAACCTGATCCTAATTAAGCAATATTAGGTGACCGTACTCTAACCAAGTTTCAAACCTTTCATACTTATTTTAAACCTTCTAAATCATAACTTGTTGAAATAAACAAATCATTAAAGCGCAAGACAACTATACATATCGTCATCTACGTAACTTACCTTAACTAATTCGCGTGGAAATTGAACTTTTTTAATCAATTTGCACTTGCTAGTCTACTGTCAATAGCTCAACACGGCACATTGTTAGAACATATTAATACTTTAAAGAGTAGAACTTGAATTTAAGTTACTCTCAGGTCACATCTTCAAACTCACAGTCCGTATTTGTGTTCTGAGTATCTCCCATTCGTTTTGATTTTTAGACTATTAAACCTACCGGTTATTAGTGAGTGTGCACCCGAAGGGTAGAGCTTGAAAAGAAATTATCAGCTCGATGAACTTAATTTTGTTTTTGTAAGTATGCGTCGGAAAAGTGTAAGAGCCAGACTGAAAATGTAAGTTGGAGCAGGTGGAATGACAAAACTACCCCTTAAATTTTTTTGGAAGGATTATAATTTGTAATTTTGTATATACAATCTTTAAAAAAAGAAGTCAGTGAGATTCGCTTAATCACTGGCTCAAATCAAACGTCATAAGCAGAAACACCTAATTTGACTCGGTCAATTTACCAGTACGAAACAAAATTTCAAAACGCCATTCCACAAAACGAAAACAAAAAGTACAGGACCACGTAATTAAATTAACACCTAGAAAGGGCATTTCCGTCATTTCCAAACATCACACAAATTCTTAACCAACCAGAACTCTAACCACCAGTATCGCCGCCGCAACACGGCGGCGCTAGTCACAATCAAACCACTGCAACATAAAAGGACACGAAAACAGAAAACTCACGAGGATGCGAGCAGTAGCGAGCGAGTGACGAGAAGAGAGCGAGTGAAGAGCAGCTTCAGCAGCAGTATGCTCAGCCTGACGGAGAGTGGAGCAGAAATTGGGGCTTTCAAATGTGTCCCCATTGAAGTTAACCACGGCCTTGAAGCGAGGCGCGTGGTCGGGACCTTCACGGAGACAGGTGTACCATGGGAGGTTGAAGCAGCTCCTCTGTGCCAGCTCTTGTAGCTGGTTCTTATACATCTCGATCTGATTCTGTTGAATTTCTTTGCTTGTCTAGGTTTTGGTTTTGTTGGGGAATGGAAAGGAAGGAAATGTGGGAGGGGAGATGCAAATTTGGTTTGGTTTGTTTTGTTTGATTGGGTGGTTTTGGAGTAGAGTGGTGATATATTGTGTGTGTGTGATGGACTAAATGGACTAATGGTGGTGGGGTCAACTGGACTATACTCGACTCTGCTTTAATGTGTGATATGTTATGATGTTTATTAGAGAGGGGTAGTCGCTATGCTCTGCATGGAACCAGAGGATTCTGCCTCTATCTGTATGTATTACACACAATGACACAATACAGAGAGAGGACAGACGCGACGGGGCTAGCCTACCTCTATTCTTTGTTTTATTCTAGTTTACCTCAATTCCCCACCATTTTCATACATTTCAGATTTTGAGACACCCGGACTTATATTTCAAGACATTTTTTTAAGGAAAGTGATAAAACAAAGAAAAATAATGAATTAATCCGGACAAATATAATAAAGTAGAAAATATAGTGTATAAAATATTATAATTTTTTTTCATTTAATGAACGTGAAAATAAAGTTGATATGTTAATTACTATTCATAAGATAGATGTCATAATTTCAGTGTTTACTGAACTGTTTTATTTATAATTAAAATTGATACGACTCAATTCTAATTGAGTATTTGTATAGTTTTATATGAACCTCAATTAAAATTAAATTGTACCAATACAAAATTTAAATTAAACAGTTCATACTTATATTTAAGAGGTATTGTAAGTTAACTGAAACATAAAAGAAATGAAATACCTATATGTGCATATACTGACCTAATTTCAATAAGAAATTTGATTAAAGAATCTCATAAATCATCTAAACGCCATGAATGGGTCTTGCATTGGGCCATTGGCAACTATACAGTAAATATACTGTAAAGTTGCTCTGGAGGGGTTTACATTTAACTTCTCGGGGATAAATTGGAGTATAATTTGATTATACATTTTCAAGTGAAATTGAATTTTTTTTATACAATGTTCGATTTAAGTGGGGAGATGGCCGATTCAACGGTATAACAAACTGAGATTAAAATATTGATTGCTCCGCAGGTGTTTGCAAACAAATTAATAGGATTCCACACTGTTACAGGCAATAGTTGGTCATACCAAATCAATGTGTAATTTGAAAGACTCGTATCCTATGCAGTTTAAGGTAATGGTTGGGTTACTAGTCAGGTCTAAGCTTAAGATATGATTACTTAATTAGGTGATTTGTGACAAACAAATCAAAGTTATCGGAAACTAATGAATCAAAAGTGAAAAACTAGTGGTAAGTGTAATGATGGTGTCAGTTAAAAAGCAGCATCACACATAGCACTAGTGAATGCTTTCGAGGTATTTTTTTTTTTACAAATATGATGTAAGTTTATTTTTTATAATTTACATACAAGAATTTTAAAATATATAGGAGCTTATTGGCATAACACTCAAATGGTCATTTGGATGGAATTTTAGTGAAATTGTGTTTGGAATGAAATTGAAATGGAGTATTTCAAGTGTATTTTAAGTAAAATCATTGTTCATCAAGTCAAATAGGGACATTTAAATACCTGGCCAATCAGCCCCATAGTATTTTTTGTAAAATGATAATTCATTTTTAAACCTCAAACTCTATATATATCCAACTATAATACCATCACTCAACTAACAATAATCTCTATCAAACGATCACTAACTCTCAAACTATCATACTCATTTTTTCATTTTATTTTTTATTTCTTTTTTAATTATACTATTCTTTTTCATTTACTTTAAAACTTTATAAATTTCATTAATTAATTACAATAATTAAAAACTTAAATTAAAAAATTACAATATTCGAAAATAAAAAAAATACAGTACTTGACAAAATATTATAATACTTTAGAAAAAAGATTACATGACGTAAAAATACAAATGAAAATAAAATGTAAAATAAAATGAAAAAGAAAAAAGAAAACAAATAAAACACTAAAAAGTAAAGTCAAAATAAAACAAAGAAGCTTATAAAAAAAAGGAAAAAAAAAGGACAAATGCCATCAAATGGGCATGATAATATCCATACCCGTTTGATGACCAAATGCCATCAAACGCCAGTGGACCACCTCCAAGGCGTTTGATGGGGTTTAATCAAACCCCATCGAACGAATAGTTACCAATGAGTGTGCATGATCAAATAGTGAGTCTTGGCCAAAAAGAATACGGAGCATTACTAACGGTATAATAAAATTGAAAATGATGCTTATACAAATAAGATTTAACGTTTTCTTTTTCTTCTAAAATTTATAAATGGGAACTTCTAACATAATTGTGTTTTTATACATTTTTATCCATAAAATAAATCATAAGTTTTAAATATAATGGAATGAGCATTAAGTCATCCAATACCCTCAAACATCACATCCTTTAAAAAGAAAAGGTAAAAGGCCATGAAAATCACATACATTAGGCAATATCTACTTAGATAGTGTTTTGTTTTTGATGGGAATGATTAGGATTGACAAATTTATGGGATTGTTGAGAAATCGAAATTTCATTATTGGAAGGAGGAAATGTGAAGAATTCTTTGTTTGGTTTCTTATTGTGCACTTTTTAATTGGATTTCGTTTTTGAACAATTTCGTTGTTTGGTTTTCGAAAGTGGAAATGGGATTTCGTTTGAACAATTGGTGTCTTTAACCATACCGTATAACTCAAATACATTATAATTTTAAAAAAAATCCCACATAAAATAATAATAATCAATATCAATTCTACACACAAATTGCACATTTTACAATTACAAGTACATTTTTCATTGTATTTATATATAAAATTATACGTCAATTCTAATATACATACAAGAAGTTTTTTTGAGACGGTGGTTTGTGTAAATTTAGTTTTAATATAATTGAATTTATATTTTTAATAAAAATATTAAATGTTTATGTAGTCAATATTTACTTTTTAAATTACGAAAAATATTGATGTTTCTAAACTAAACCCTCAAGTTACGGGTGATATCCTTGAAGTATGTAGCTCATTTCTAAGATAGAAAAGTCTTTTAAATAAACCTTATATAATACAAGTAAGCGACTTCATATGTAATTAAGGGAATAAGTGTATCTTGTATAACTACATAAGTCTTAACTACACAATTAATTAGGTGAATTAAGCAAGGCTTCATACCTTTAACCTATATAATTTAACTAAGTTATTATATCACTTCAAATATACACAATTGACGGGCGCTTTAAACCCAATAATATGCGTACTACGGTATAGAAAAGAATCTTAGCCAGCGCCATATTTATATGTAATTTATCTAAAAGCATAAATTAAAGAAATCTTTGTTAATAATATTAAGTTTGCTTAATTAGCAAAGGGACCAGAAATCTTAATTCTAAGTTAACTTAATTGAGGTGCATTAAATTGGATCAGATTAGTTACCTGGTTCCTTCAACGTGAATAATAAATCTCATATTGACAATTCCTCTTATTTTGAGGAATTGAAAGGAGGGAATTATCACCTCATTTTACACTAAAACGTAATTTTCAATTTCGTTGGAGGAATTGTGGTTCAACACATTTTTACTTTTAATTCTCACTTTCAATAATAAATTAAATATGTATTTACTTGATAAAAATTATTGACTTTGCACATTTACTTCCACATCGAACACTACCTTAAAGGCTTAAACGGCTGGATTTTGAGAATTTGGTCATGTTCTCTATTTTCCGGGTACTAAAGTGAATGAAAAAGTAACGCACTGTTGCATTCCTAAGTCAATATAAATCATATGAGAACGCTAGTGGGAAGCTAGCTTTAATGAATATATGGATAATCTCCACAATCCTCCATATTCCATAACAATCTAGGTTTGACTCGTGGATTCCCAAAACTACCCCTCTAATCAATAGATTAGATGACCACTTTGACCATTGACTAATGTTCCTCTATGAAAAACGTTGACATTTGACTAACTTCACCATTTGGTTGGTCACCATAATCTGCGAAAGTATCAAGTATAGACACATGCGTACAAGTTTGTGCTCCTCATTTAATTTAAGGACGGATTAGTACGAAGGACGGATTAGTATATACGTTAAATTAGTAAAATTCAATTCAAATTGATAGTTTTATAAATAAAAATATTAATTTAAATTGAATTTTACCAATTCAAATCGTATATCAAACATTGCTTATATTTTAAGAGCCTTTAAAAGGAAATGTTTTTGGGCGGTTTGTCATACCGCTTGAGCGGCCAACTCCCCACTCAAATTGAACTTTTGGTACATAAAAAATTCAATTTCAATTTAAAATATACCACTCAAATTCTATCACAAACAGTCCCTCTAAATATTGTAGTATGATTTTACCACATATAATAAATATATAATATCGTACCATACATTAAAATATCATGCATAATTACAATACGGTGTAAGACAGAAAAAAAACCTCTAGACGGAATTTTATCGATATTGGTAGTGGTTGCCTAGTTGGTAAGTGCTGTATTGTATCAAACGGTCCAGTATGGTAATGGACTAATGGGCCTGGTTCAGTAATCGTCCACTTGGGATCCACGCCCATACATATGTGCTGACAGATACGGGCTGATTAGTGGGCTGAGCGAATTTCTAATTTTCTAATTTCAACTCTATAGCATGATTGGGCTGTTAATGGGCTAGCATTTGAGTAATGATGTGAGAAAGCTTATGAAATCAACACATCTATTCCCGTTGTGATATATGAAGTTGATTATACAATTGAATAAAAAAATTTGTAAGAATCAAACTAAATATAACCCGTGAAAGTTTGACGCATCAGACTTACTCCACGTCGAATAATCTTCGTGTCCATCCATGACTATATCAATGATTGAATTGCAACAAACAAAGTCAGTTGATTTACGAGTCTTTTTTTACGATGCACATAATAAAACACTCTTATATAACATACTTAACAACAACGTTTATGCACACTCCATTTACCCCAAAGGAAGCAAGCAAACCATGTAATTGTCACTTAAATGAAGATTACAGCCTGTATTTTAACTTTTCCTATTTTACTTTTTACTTTTTACAATATGAATACTCACTGGACAAGAGTCAATGAACAAACATTAACCTAATAGCCAAAAATGAAACCTGCCAATACGATGCAAGGAACCATTTAAATATTTATGAATGCAAATGCCGGGTTAATAAAAACCATGTCCCATGTTCTCAACCAACAACCTAAGCTTCATTTCTTTATCAATATATCTCATTGTCTGAACCTAGCTAGACTTTAAGTGGATATGGATGTATATGTATACTTTTATCATATCCCTATGATCTTACTAAAATATTTAGAACTATTTGAACCGACATTTTTCAATTTAAATTACTTACCAATCAGTTCATTAGTATTTTTTAAACATGTATGACAAAGTTTTGTTTGTATGGATGATCACTCTAGGGCAAGCATTATCAACAATATTTTTGAGATTGAAGGACCAAACATAATTTTTTGATTATCCAATATCACATAATCATATTTTTGTTATACTTTGTTACAAAAACTATAGTATAGGTTTTGTAAGCTATTTGAGTCATACCAGCATTACAGTATGCATTATAGTTGGAATTTAATTCCGTTTTACATCTCTCACTTTTAAAAATGTAACATGGCGTGTCGATATTTTTAGACTAACCCTAATTTTAAATTGATCAATCGTGAATCCAATTCGATCCCGAATACCACCCCTGATAAACCAAATTACGTGTGGTATTTAATAATTTTGACATATTGAGAAGTATAAGGTGATGTCGTGGAATGAAATTGAAGTGGTAATGAGAAGGTATAAAGTTCGATCTTTAATGAAGACATAAAGTGGTTTAGACTTTAGAATGTATGGAGTAGTTGTAATATTCATCGTTTAAAAGAAAAGAAAAAATAATAATTTTGACATGTCGCGTAAATTTCCAACTACTAGTTTAATACTATTTCTTGAAGCATTATCCCGTTTGTAACTATGGACCACCTCATCCTGTTGTAGTGTTATGGAGCCAAGCCAACGCACAAGAAACCAAAGGCCCAAAGCATATATATCGACATGACATGAACATATAGTCATATTACGCGTCGATTTAAAGAGGGATGGAAGCTTCGAAAACGACACCCAAACTCAGATAAAACGACACTCACCCCTTAGTTGTTCCACCATGGAGGAGTAGTCAATTATACACCCCGTTCATTACTCGCGTTACTTGGCAAGCCGATTTAAGGGTCTAAAATTAAGCATGGGGCTCGACACAATCCAGGTGCCGAGACATGGGGCGCCCGCATTTTGTTATTTTTCCAAATCATAAATTCGTCAATATATGAATTTTATGATTAAATACTTAATTTTTTTCTTTCACATTATACTTGTCAATGACGCTATATTTGTTTCTATTTTACTAGTATTGAAAATTTAAGCCAAGTTTCTCTAGATTTTTAGACACATATCTACACTTTGTACCGTAAAAGCAATTAATTAGTTGATAATTGATTTATAACTAATTGCAGTTCGATTTAGGTACCTCTAACACAATATCTGTAGATTATAGTAGCTAGCTAATTTATTTTTGGATATATAAATATCCTATTTCTATCTACTTTCCAATATACTCACTCCTATCACAAATACCAGATAGAAATTTATGTAACATGTGCGTCCATGGACGTAATCATTTATGTCCGATGGTTAAACTCATATTGAGTTCCACATTATCAATTCTATTTTCGGTGTATACATTTAAAATTTATAATATTAGTTATCTCTTTTACGCTTGTAAATTTTTCGTTTGTGTCCTATTTATAATTCGAAGATAAGTTTTGTTTATAGATAGACTATAAAAAAATCGTACTTCACCAAGTTAACATCGATACAACAAAGTAAAGAATGTCATTCATTTAACTATTAAAACGTAGAAAAAAGAAAATTTTATATTAATTATAAAAATCATTTTGTATAGACCGGCACTATCTCCATCTTGAATCATTCTAATTTATCTTGACATATAAAGTATATCTATCATTCGGCCTTTGAATAACGTACGTTTGTGATTTTTCCAGTGACAAACGGTACAAACCATTTGCATCACGTATGTTGTCGTATTTATACAACTTGACCGCTCGAACAAATTGATGTGAATTTGTATTTTGTCGTGAAATGTATAGTCATTTTCCTACAAAAGAAAATTTAACGTCAAGCTGGATGATACTTACATGTTATGTAATTATTGGATATGTATATTACACATTTATCAAATCAATGTATATTGCGTGACACCACAACCGTCTTACAGAGAAAACGATATATTCCCTGTGTCTTTATTTCTATTGGAGCCAACTGATTCAGGTTCTTACAGTGCTTCATTGATTCAATACAATAATTTTCGGGTTTTCACCTATTTCAGTTCATTTAACTTATGAGATTACGCTTTTTTAATTAGGTTTCGGATACGGTATGTTTTAGATTACGAAGATTTTTTTTTTAAATGGGTAAAGGTTATATTAATGAGGATCAAGATCACAAGAAGTACACTCAACTAAATAATTATATAAGGAATAAAACATCTCATCAAAATCATCATATATATTTTATAATACATCATTTAAAATATAGAAACCAAATAACAAACATCAATTAACATAAAAACTCCAAGTCTCAACACCGCGCAATTCTCCACCCTCCAGGTAGGCTTAATATGCATCACAACCAATTATCTTCAACTCCAAAAAGAGTGTCAATCACAGAACCAGTTTCATACTAGGAAAAATTCCACCATAAATTCTTTAAATAAAAATTCGGTAGTGTCTTTTTACCGAAATTCGCACCAAGGTGTGTGCTTGTTTGGTGTACACATCCATCAACCCTCACGACACTCAAGACGTTTTTTGGGTAATATCTGAAACATGTCCAGCACGACAACGGTGGTGCAAGTGCACCATAGATCCCCTCTGGGCCCATTCTTAACCACGCTCCTCCACCCTATGCCATATTTCAAGTCAATTCGCAAGTAATTTAAACGTAATCAAGTGTCCCTCAAGAAATTGAAAACTAAATCCCGTGGTCTAGTTCCTTGAGTTAATTATTCCAGGACTCCTCAGAGCACACAAGTTAATTCTTTCAGCAGGACTAAAGGAAATAATTCCCAAAGTAGTACAAAATATCAAAATCCAAGCTTAAGAGATTACAAAGATAATGATTGTTATGTGTTGGAGTGGAAATAACATATATTGATATATCACCCGAAAAAATAATATCTGGATTATTATTTTTCAAGTAAAAGAAACTAACATTAGAATAGGGAAATAGTGGTCATACCTAAAGTTATTCATCTTCTCCACCTTATCCAATCCACCAAACCAAATTGGCATTTTAGGGTTTGGTTTTCCTCAATTGATAGACTACACTAACCATAGTGTAATGATCATGGTACTCCAGTAAACTAGTGAGTGAGATTTTGTTATGTCATCAGCATAAATAATCCTTTATTAATTTAACGTTTTTAAAGTTGAATTTTGAATTGGATTTGAAGCGAGTCATTATTGGTTCAACTTGAAATTTATTTCAATTTCTAAGTACTATGTCTTATTGTTTCGTATGATCCGGATTCAAACTTGAACTGTAATGGATTGTTAATGCTATCTATGCCTGATGGAATCACACAATTGAAAGATGAATACAAGAACAAGTTAGAATTGAGTTATGGGGAGTAAAAGAAAGACGAATAATTTGTTGGTGAAATGATTAAGGCTGTTTAATATATTGATATAGCGGTCATCTACTAATTCAAATCGAATATTTTATATATAAAAAATTTAATTTATATTAAAAAAATAATATTCAAATTATATCTTAATCAGTTCCTAAATAGTTCTTCACCCAATTATTCAATTCACTGATATTTATAAAATAAAATAAAATTCTATGGATCTAGTTAGTTGAACAATATGGAATATGATTTTTAGTCAAGTATTCTGACTTTGAGGTGGTTATGTGTATACAAACTCAATATAATGCATCTCATCATATTGTAATCCAAAATCCCTTCCCCTACTGAACCAAGAATAATTTATAAGGAGTGCATCATATTCATATTTTATCACATAGTGATTTTTTTTTCTCAAACGGCTAAAATTATTCTTACCTTTATATATTAATATTCTTTTACTCTTAAATTACATTATAATTTCACTAAAATCGAACTCTACTCCTCCGCCTCACCACCCAAGTTCATTCAGTTTAATCATTTATTTTACCTTTTCATTTAAACTATACACCAAATGTACTGTCATCAAGTTATTCCAAAGGTGAAACGGAATATTAGAAGTGATTTATCCAAATCACCTTGTGTTGAGGCATCATTTTTTCTTGAATTTATGAATCCAAGTAATTCGCGCAAACTGAACAAAATATAAGAGAACTTGGCACATCTGATATCATAATCAATCAAAGAAGCATCTTAATTGGTGATCGTACAAATAAGTTGGAAATATCAGTAGTCAAAAATCAATTGAGTATACTTAACCCCTAATTGTTCTATTTATATTAATTGATAACTATGTAATCCTATTTAGATCAGACACATCTATTAAAATATTTAATGCTCTCATTCTCCGCCCTCCCTCAAATTGACATCTCATACCAAATTCCAATGCTTTTGGTCTCGATTATGTCAACCTCACCCAAACACCGACGGCTATTTCTCCTCTTCCTCGAAATCCCGTTAGTGCTTTACATGGCCCAAATTGGAATGCTTGACGAATTTAATGCTCTTATTAAGAATAAGACGTGGGAGTTGGTGCCCCATCCTTCTCATGCTAATCTTATTCGTTCTATGTGGATTTTTCAGCATAAAAAAATTTTTGTTTCGAGCGGCACAAGGCTCGTCTTGTCTGTGATGGTAGGTCTCAACAGGTTGGCATTGATTGTGACGAGACTTTTAGCCCGGTTGTCAAACCGGCTA
>JAYMSP010004980.1:0-14771 GCA_036897095.1 Plantago elongata
TATATATATATATATATATATAATATTCCATTAATTAAGTATATTATTTATTTATTCATTTAATTAATTTAATATCAGCACCTCTTTTAGTTTTGAGTATATTTTACTGTGAAATTCTTCAAATCTTTTGACGAGATTTTTGTATTTCTAGTTAGATTTATTTGTACGGCTGAATATATTTTTTGATACTTTCTAATTTTATGGAAGATTTATAAATTAAATGATTTTATCCGTGAATAAATTAATTCTTAAGGGTATATTTGTTATTTTTAGTTAAAATAAGGGGTTTTTTTTTGGTGTGTCCGTGCATAAAAGGAATACCTATTTTATTGTATGGAGTACAAAGTTCAATAAGCTGCCAGCAGTTTCGGAAAACTATAGCTATATAACAGCTTAGCAAAATTAAACTGTGAGCTACGTACGTACTGGTCAACTTGTACGTGTGTTCATTCCATTGTTTTCATTTTCTCCTTCGAATTTTGACACTGCCCTCGCGCTCTAGGTATAAGTAGTACGGACGGATCAAGCCTTGGATTAAGTTGCACGGGTGTCTTTTCCCGTTTTCGACCTATATATATATATAAATTGAGTCTCAACTCCTTAAAAAAAAAAAGTTTAAGCTTATATTTCCAATCCACGTCGATAGAATCCAATTTAATTTAAATTTGTAGGGAGTGAAATGTAACCATTTATATTAATTATTATACAAATATAAAAAGATTTTATAAGAGACGTAAATTATTAAAATTTTTAATCAACTGACGTTTATATTAACTGTATATGTGTTGTAAATATCTAAAAAGATATTTTTAATAAAAGATAATAATATTTCTCAGTTAAAATGATAATGTTTTATGGGTTTAGTCCATTTGGTCTCGAGGCTAAAACCACAAACGTAGAAATGAATTGATGCATATTGCATTGTATTACATTATATAGTATTTTAATTTGATTTATTATTAATGGTTCAACGTGTGAAGGAAAGTTCCGTTGTTGTCTTATTGATGCAAAATCCGATTTCTCTTAAACAACAATAATAAAATAAAGGCTACTTAAAAGTTAAAACCACTAATTAAGGCCCGCAACCCGCAATAGGAAACTACGTCCATTCTTTCAATAGTTTTGAATCTTTTCAACTCTATTAATTATTAACTTTTTCCCTTAACAAAGAAACAACTACAGTATATATATATTCATTCATGACTCTGCCAATGAAACCAATTTATTCAACTTCCTTTCGTTACAATCAACCTTTCAAAACGTAACAGTCAATTTATAATACACTTTGTTTTATACATGATGGGCCGCACATTCTCGCCGGATTCTCCGGCCGGAAAATGGCTGGGTTTTGTCACGGCCATATGGGTACAATCTATTTCCGGCAACAACTACACCTTCTCCAACTATTCTCACGCCATCAAGTCCCTCATGGGCCTTACTCAGCTGCAGCTTAACTCCCTCTCCGTTGCCAAAGACGTAGGTAAAGCCTTTGGCATTCTCGCCGGTCTTGCCTCCGACCACCTTTCCACACCTGTCATTCTACTTATCGGCTCCGTCGAGGGACTCATCGGATATGGTGTGCAGTGGCTCGTAGTTAGCCGTCGTATTCATCCTCTCCCCTATTGGGCCGTAAGTTCATCTTCGATCTTAACATATAAGTTGTGTCAACGTTGCGGTTGAATGTTCCTATAGAAACATTTTAACTAGAATTTTTAAGTGTTCTGTGAATAAGCTTGACATTTAAAAATGATAAATGCATATAGGCAGATAGTTAATGATAGGACTGTCTAACATATATTTTGTTTTACCCCGTCAGTAATAAACCGAAACAACTATTTCTTTGTTGTAGATGTGTATCTTTCTATGTATGGGAGGAAATAGCACGACGTGGATGAACACCGCAATCCTCGTAACCTGCATTCGTAACTTCCGGAAGAACCGAGGGCCAGCTTCTGGAATTTTGAAAGGATATGTTGGTCTAAGCACAGCCATTTTCACAGACCTTTGTTCAGCTCTGTTTGCAGCCGATCCTGCCAAGTTTCTACTAATGCTTGCGATAATTCCTCTCGTGGTCTGCCTCTCCGCAATCTTCTTCCTCCGGGGAGTCCCACCCTCCTCCACAGATGCTGAAGAAAGTGACGAAACCAGATACTTTGGCGTGATCAACGTCCTGGCTGTAGTAATCGCGCTTTACCTACTTACATTTGACCTCACAGGAGATCATGGCCGCGTTTTTTCACAAGTCTTTGTGGCTATCCTTTTGGTTTTGCTAGTTTCGCCTCTGGCAATCCCAATTTATCTAGCGGTTAGTAACTTTATCCGATTAGATGAGAAGGATATCGAATGGAATAACAACATTAGTGAACCATTACTGGCAAAGGCGAATGAGGAAGAGAATAAGAAGGAAATCGTGAATACGAGGAAACCGGTTTTGGGAGAAGAACACACAATATATGAGGCTCTAAGAACAATTGACTTTTGGATATTGTTCATGTCATTTCTATGCGGAGTTGGAACGGGTCTTGCAGTGATGAACAATATGGGGCAAATGGGGTTAGCACTTGGGTATACGGACGTATCCATATTCATTTCGCTTACTAGTATCTGGGGCTTCTTCGGCCGGATTCTTTCCGGTTCCATTTCCGAGCACTTCATCAAGTAAGTCATTTTGTACTCTGTCTTCACCCCTTTTAGCTCATGGAAGTTGCCTCGCATATGTTTTTTTCATTGCGGTCCTGCAAATTTTAATGCCTTGCTTTCTCCAATCTCCATTAGTGGAGAATAACGTGAAGTCGATTCTAAATTAAACAATACCAGTAGTACCTTTCAAGGCAACTAACCTTTTGCACTCACTTTGCCTATTTCTGTTTGTAAATTCAAAAAAAAAGTTAACTATTTAAGTGATGCAGTTGAAATTGAAATTGTGGCATGATATATGTCCGCTATAATTGGTGTGCGGATCACGACACTTTTGATCCACTTATAGATACCCTAATTAATGCTATCATAGTCACATTGGATTGTGTTCTCAATTTTTGCCAAAAAGTCACAAGTTGCTATACAGAACTTGGTGAAAGTGAAGTTGTTTCGATGGAACCAAATATATTGTTACGATGTACCAAAATGCTAGATTTTTTGTGCATAATTTGAATGAACTATATTACTAGTTTACCTCCCTTTTACGGCTGACATGAGGCTAATGAGCACCCTATTTTGTTACTAACAGGAGGGCAGGAACGCCTAGACCTGTATGGAATGCTGCTTCCCAAATCTTAATGGCAATTGGATACACAGTACTTGCCATGGCTCTGCCAGGATCCCTATACATCGGCTCGATAATAGTAGGCATTTGCTACGGTGTCCGTCTTGCAGTCACAGTTCCAACTGCTTCCGAGCTCTTTGGCCTCAAGTATTATGGCCTCATATACAACATACTAATACTTAACCTCCCACTTGGGTCGTTCCTATTCTCGGGCTTATTGGCCGGATTCTTGTACGATGCAGAAGCAACACAAAGAGCAGGAGGCGGCAATACGTGCACCGGGGCTCACTGTTACAGGCTCGTTTTTGTTGTTATGGCAATCGCATGTGTCATTGGATTTGGTCTTGATGTTCTACTGTCCATCAGAACAAAATCCATCTATGCCAAGATATATTCCAAGAGCGTGATGTAAAGGAAATCTTCGGTATCTAATGTCCATTGATGGCTATTAATTCTGTAAAGGACTAAAAGGGAATATTCACACTGTCATGTCCTTTACACTGTGTTGCTGTAAATTGTGACTAACTGTTCTCAATTTTGGTTTACATATTATTGTGATGAAATGTACAGGTATGTTCAATTACTTAGATCAATCTAGCTTCTTTAGACCTTATATAACATGAATGTTAATATGGAAAATGTGTCCCTTAGATCTTCAGACTTTATATAACAAAATGCGTTTTTTTCCCTTTCTTTCTAATATAATTAGAAGATGCAAAACGTCCAAACACATTTTATTATTATTCTTATGACAATAAAAGTTCATGTATATAGGTAAATTATATATAAAAATATGATCATAGTGTAAATACGTCATAATAAATTAGTAATCACAGACGGTAGCATTTCCAGAAAGTTTGTTTGTCCCTTTGCATTCATTCCATCGTCTTTCTTTCCGGAACACAGCGCGCCTCCCTCCTGTATTCACTGGCGGCATCAGTAGTTGCAAAAGAGTAGACGACTGATCAGTAATCCCTCCCTAATCGAAAGACAGATAAGACAAGACACCATTTGAGGAGCTCAGTTGCTCGTGTATTTTCCTTGACACCCACTTCATCTGCTGCTTATTAGTTATTAGGTTGGTTTGTTTCTCATTTCCTTTCATATTATATGATATCCACTATATGCAATTCAATTTTTCCTGCCAACCCTAGCTTTTCTTACTCCTGCCATTACATTAATGAATAAATCACCACTATAGCTATACTGTAATTGCAATGGCATTTCAGATTGACGATAACAATCTGCAACTTTCTGATTGGGTATGGGATTTCCTCCTCAAAAAAACCTCTCTCGATGATCAACCTTTAAATTCCCTTCTCACCATCTCACCTCTCCCTAAAACCAACCCTACTTTCCCTCAATTCCTCTTGCTCAGGAAACTCCAATCCTACGTATCCCACTCTTCCGTTCCCTAATCAGCTCTTGATTTGTTAAAGCAACTAGAGGAGATTTGAGTGTTGCTTCCAACCCCATCAAACGGGCTTACTGTGCCGTGGCAGTCGACTGCACGTTGAAGCACTGGGATGTTGAGTTTGAGTATTTTGAGTGTGTCAGGAGGATTTGGAGGAAGAGGATTGGGGTTATGGAGAAGGTCTTGGGCAGAGGAGGAGGATTAGGTTCACCTGAGCTGTGGGAGTGGAGAGAGCAGATTGAAGTTGCTGCCTGGGAATGGGATAATAATGTTCGCAAGACTCTATCCAACAAGAGTAAGGGGGTTGTTAACGGGGTTGAGATGATTACTGGTTATTTGATGGAGGAGAGGTGTAAAATGGGACCTACTTTTCTTGAGATGTTGTCGGATACTATTAAGGGTGATGGTGTGATCAAGGAGAAGCTAGATTTAGGGGAAGGAGGAGTAGCATCTCTTCTTGGTTTGGACAGGAAGAAGGGTGACCGAGGACATGAAGGTGGTAAGGAAAGGATTAGGGATGACATTGTGATCAAGGAAAAGCTAGGATTAGGTAGTGCTCATGGGGATGTAGGAGATGCATCAGACCGTGTTTGTTTGGAGGGGAAGCGTAGTAATGGAAATGACAGGTGTAAGGAGACAATTCAGCTGCGAAAAGGACATAAGCGTCGGAGGGGAATTGAAATAACTGATTGTGATGATAAGATGGATGTTGCGCCATCAAATGCTATTGATTCTGCTGATGAAATTCCTTCCACGTTAAGAGCTCGTAACTTGATTCAGAGTGTAGAGAATTATGATATTCGCGTGGCTGAGGGAATTAGAAAAAGGGCAAGAGTTGATGATAGACGAATAGAGAACCGTTCCAGTCCAAGGTGGTTAATGTGGATAGTTATGGTGTTGTTCATCATACTCGATCCACTGTAAGTAACAGTGTTAGGAAAAGTTTTGAGGAAACTAATGCTCTTCCCAATACCTCACGCGAACACTTGCCAAGTAAACGGGGTAAGCTAGGCACAAGTTTATCTGCAAAAACACATGAGACTCCATCTGATGTGAATAAGATGCAGGGGAAGAATGTTGCGGAAACTGATGCTCCCTCACAAGAAAATTGGCCAGTTAAGAGTGATAGGGGTGGGTCTCCTAGGCCAAGGAAATTGCAGGCTTCTATTTCAGTTCAGGACCTTGAGAGTTTAAAAGTCAAGCCTAAGAAAAGGTGGAACAGTTTGGAAGAGGACACTTTGAGAAATGGAGTGTACAAGTTTGGGGAGGGGAATTGGAAACAGATCCTTATGGTTTATGGCGACGTGTTTGAAGGTAGGACAAATGTTGACTTGAAGGACAAGTGGAGAAATATGCTACAGTCTGGAAAATCGTGAGGAACAAGTTTGATGATACATTCTGTAATGTTATGCTGTTTAGCAATATCTGTGAATTGATGAACTGCCATTGCTATTAAATTTGGTGTTGGAGGTTTTGTTAAAGCTTTGGTATATCTGGGGTTGAGTGTTGAGTTATTGAGTGGAAGTCATTAGCTCTTGTTGGTAGCCACATGAATTTGTAACTTGGGTTTGCTCTCGAGTGTTTGAACACTTGTACGTTGTGTAAATTATGTTGTCCTCGTTAAGATACTAGCATACAGCTCTGTAGCTAGCCATCTTTTTAGCGATGTATTGTATTGGCTCTGCAACTATCAAATACTCAAATCCCCCCCTCCTCGTTTGTTTGTGCTATTTTTAACTCAATTTTGGAGTATAATGTAATTCTAGTTAAACACAAATACCATCTGACGCTAATTTATTGTCTGCCCCGCCTATGATGGTATCTACATTATCACTTGAAACACCAGCATGAGAGAACATAAATCCAGAATTAGTAAAGTATTCAAAGTTTGAAGCATGTTCACGCTTGGAATGAAGAATTATGTCACAGAGTCGTGTAGGCTGAAGTGACCAGCATAGTTTCCAATTTCTTCATGGTCCCAAAACTCAGAAGTCACAGCCACTAAGAAACTGTTTGGACATTTCACCTTAGTACCCTATGCGACTCTAACGGAGTGTTGGTTACGTATTCGTATTCAAATTAAGTTAACTTAACTCGAATTGAATTCGATCAATTTTTTGTGTTTGACTGTCAATTGTTTTTTTTTTTTTGAAAGGGCTAAGGTGACTCGAACTCCCAACCTATTTGTTGGAGGTGAAGCGTTTTACCAACTGAGTTGCGTTTCGTTGTTGTTTGCCTCTCAATTGTAATACTCAATTTCAATTTAGTTATTATTCAGATACACATTCCCTTTTTTTCTTTTTTTTGGTAGAAAAGACGGCCAGTCCTTAAACTTTATCAAAGTTAAAAAACGGCACAACTTGAGAAGGTGGGAATTCCCAAAGGATATGTCCGACCACCCCCGAATAAGCAAGTTTTGCAAGTTTATCAGCAACTAAATTAGACTGTCTATTAGTCCATCTAAACTCAGTTATCCAAGACATGTGTAATAGCCTTTTGCAGTCCTGGATCAGTAGATGAATCTCTTCTACTTCTGGAGGGGTAATATCACCCTGGATTAGATAAACTGCCTCATAGCAATCGCTTTCCACCTCGATCTTCTCGTATCTCCTCTCCCAAGCCAACTCCAGCCCATGTTGTATTGCTCGAAGTTCAGCAGCCAGAGGTGTAGGCGATTGGATGTTCTCCGAAAAGCCCCAGATCCATTCCTCATTCTCATCGCGAAGCACACCCCCTGCCCCGCCTTTGTTGATGGAAGAAACAGAGCTTCCATCGATATTTAGCTTAACCCAACCTGCTTTGGGACTAGCCCACTTGTTATTCCTATGTGACTTTTTCTTCTTAGATAAGTAACTTTCGAATCTTGGCTAAGCTTCTTAATTTGGAATAAGATAGAGTTGGATGGGCTCCTTCATGCCTTTAAATATGAACTGGTTTCTTGCTTTCCAAATGTGCCAAATTCTAGCAATGTATATGTATTTCCATGGAGTTTCCGTGATCGAATCGCAAGAAAATGGCCGAGACACAGTTCCATTCAACCCAGTTGTTTTCAGGTGTTTGCCGAAAGATTTTCAGCCGGTGAGGAGATAAAATCCTCTCCCAAACATGGACATCTGCTGGACAATTCCTTAGTATATGGGTAACTGATTCCTCCACATCATTACAGAGAGAACAAGTGGAATCTTCTGTGACTTTGCGGGACTTGCGCAGTAGGTTAGTGACCAGGCGCCCTGGTTGGCAAGCCACAAAAAATGTTTTAGTTTATTACTGAGAGTTGTCTTCCAAATCCAGCCACCATTTTTAGATATTGACTTGCTGATATTTGATTCTGTTGGATGGCTTTATAGGTGGATTGACAACTAAACTTTCCATTGGCATATTCCGACCAGAGTATCCAATCCGAAGTGTCATTCAACTGGGTATTTGATTGAGTTATTGTGTCTAGCAGCTGATCAGGAATAGTGGATTGAATGTTCACAAACTTCCAGTTTCTGTGTCGTCGAGTAAATCAACCAATTTAAGAGTGGCTTCCAAAGGATGGATTTGGACCCCCTTATTCCATATCGCACCATTTCCCAGCCAATTATCGAATTAGAAAGATATCTTTGTTCCATCACCAATTCTCCATCGCAGAAATGGTTTAATAATTTCGACACATCGAATTAAACCTTTCCAAGTCGCACTATCACCAGGCTTCGAACTTTAATTGAGCATATCTTTTTCCTTAAGATATTTGGCGTGGACAAGCTGTTGCCAGATGGTATCTTCATTGCGCAAAATCTTCCAGGCGAGGTTAAAAAGAGTGCCTCGTTTGTTTCCTGAGCAGTGCGTAAACCCAAACCTCCCTTATCTTTAGGTAAAGTTACCTTTTGCCAACCCACAAGATGGAGTTTCTGTTGTTGAGCATCGTTAGACCATAGAAACCTTCTGTTAATTTGGTCTAGCTTCGTGAAAATGTGTCCAGAAGCCAATTTGATTGCATAGAATAGATAGGGATGGCAGCCATAACTGATTGGATGAGAGTAGCCCGACCAACTAAGGATAAGAATTTATGCTTCCAACCATTCATGGAGGACATAATTCTATCGAAAGTTTCAGCATACACACGACGGTCCACACGCCCATGTGTAAGGTGTACACCTAAATACTTCTCCAGATTGTTAGTCTGGCTAAAATCCAATATCTCGCTAATATCTCTTTCAGATACATACCCCCAGGTTTGGAAAAGAATACTTTGGATTTCTCATTGTTCAGCTTAAGACTAGAAGCGCGACAAACCTTGTGGATCACACGGCTAATGGTTGTGGCTGTCTCAAGTGTTGCTTTACCCATAAGGACCAAATCGTTGGCAAAGAAGAGGTGCGAGAGGTCAGGTCCATTGCGGCAAGGAATGATGGGTTTCCAAGTTTTCCTTTCAACCTCCTCTTGGATCAAATAGGATAGGCGTTCGATACAAAGCACAAAGAGGTACGCCGACAAGGGGTCACCTTGTCAGAGTCCGCACGAGTACTCAAAGATTTCTAGAGGTGATCCATCCCAAAGAATTTGTGTGGCAGCCTTCGAGACACAAAACATAATTAATCTAATCAAGTCCACTTGGAATTTGAAAGCATATAATGTCTCCTCCAAGAACTTCCAATTGACTTTATCATATGCTTTGTCCAGATCCAGTTTGAGAATCATGCATCCCACCTTGTTTTTCTTTTTGGACCTGAAGGAATGTAAGACTTCTTGAAGGAAAAAAAATTTTTTTGGTACACTACAATGAGACAGTTTCATTTTTAATACGGTAAAACGACCTTGTCCAATTTCAATACACTAAAACAACCACTCTCGAAATTTATGTACTCCAGTCTATTTTCCGGTTAAATTGATGATGTGGTAGCCGGAGTTCCGATTCCCCCCCCCTCCCCCCCAAAATACGTATATTGATCGGATTTGAGCGATTTTGACCAAAATAAGAAAAGAAAAATACATGATGAGGACACATGTCACAATTTGTTCAATATGGATATTTTATTTAAAAACTGTAAACTAAATTTTAAATTGAAATAAAAATATAAGTAAACTTATAAAAAATATTTTATATTTTACTACATATAAATTAAAAATAAATTTTAAAAATGTGATTTACTATAGTAAGAAAAGACGAATTACTTGCTAGAATCCAAAATCCCAATTGAAAGTTTATTGTAGCTAATTTCATTTTTAATTTTTTATATTTTTTTCTTATATGTAATAAAATGTAAAATATTGTTTTATATTTTGAAAATGACACGTGTCCTCCATTGATGGAGCTTCCATGGAAGATAAAAAATATATATAAAATTTTAAAATAAAAAGAACAAGAAATAAAGACCAAATTTTTTTTGTCTATTAGTAATACATATCTACAAACTTTAAAGAATATATAATTAATTTTTTAACTTAAAAATATTGTTAATAAATAATTTAAATTTTTTATAATCATTTATATAATTTCTTTTAAATTTATAAACTCAATTTATATTTTCTTTAATTTATTTTGTCTGAATTAACGAAATCGCGACATGTGTCCTCATAATGTATTTTTTCTTTTCTTTTTTTGGTCAAAATCGCTCAAATACAGTCAATCTACGAGGGTGGTTGTAAAAATCTGAACTCCGGCTGCCACATCATCAATTTAACCGGAAAATTGACCAGAGTGTATAA
This sequence comes from Plantago elongata, assembly GCA_036897095.1. Lineage (NCBI taxonomy): Eukaryota > Viridiplantae > Streptophyta > Magnoliopsida > Lamiales > Plantaginaceae > Plantago > Plantago elongata. Next base: position 10,368 of record JAYMSP010004980.1, read on the forward strand.
ATTACGAGGGTGGTTGTTTGTAGTGTATTGAAATTGGACAAGGCTGTTCTGCAATAAAAAAAATGGAACTATCTCATTGTAGTTTACCAAAAAAAAATTTTAGCCCTTCTTGAAGAACAAATATATTGTCTTGCATACTTCTCCCTTTGATGAAGTTGGATTGTGTGGGAGCTATAAGGGTAGGCATGATATGTTTTAGGCGAAGAGTGATGCACTTTTGTAGATAACGTTACACAAGACAATTGGCCTAAACTCTTAGATAAGAGAAGGATTCGGTTTCTTGGGGATCAAGCATAGATGTGCCACACAAAGGCTGGGGTCGAATTCACCCCTCCTGAAGGCTGCCTGGATAGACTGCAGCAGTGAGTTAGCTATCCAATTCCAGCCCTTTTGATAGAAAATCGATTGAATACCATTGGTACTTGGTGCCTTGAAGGTGTTCGTTGCCCAAACAACGTCTTTGAGTTCCTTCATATCAACTTGAATACACAGACTTGTGATGTCTTCTTGGCTCAAAGCACTCTGGAACTTCTAAACCAAAAATGTGGGATTAGTAGTACTCAGATAGTCTTCATTTGGACAACGAAGAGACCTGTGTAATAGTTTATGGCATGTTCCTTCAAGATAACCTCAGATTCTTCCCACTCCCCATCGATCTTGAGCATTAAGATCTTATTTTTCCTTCTCCGCATAATGGTTGATTTATGGAAATTTTTTGTGTTTCTTTCGCCTTCAACATTAACTCTTGATTTCTAGAAACAATGTAACTCCTCTTGGTGAAGAATTTGATTATATTCTTGAATAAGTTCGATTTCCAGATTTTCTAGGAACTCATTATGGCGTTCCGAGAGGGACTTCTGAATTCCAGCAAGCCGTGCCAACATTTCTTCTTCCGGTGGAAAATATTGCCGAAGTGTTCTTTAATCCATGGGACCATAACCTCCGGAACCTTGGAGATAGCTTGCATAATGTCATCATTAGACTCCCAAATATTTCGTACTAGAGGTTCACAATCTGGGTGGGAAAGCCAGGCCGCCTCGAAACGGAAGGGTCTGTTCTCAGTTCTTTGTTCCTGAACGGTGCAATTAATGAGGATTGGATGATGATCACCATGAGTACGGGGGAGGTGAATCACCACGTTATCGGAAACATATCAATCCATCTTTCATTCTCCATAGCCCAATCAATCCTTTCTTTTATCACACGCCCCGAGTTTTCTTTGTTGGTCCAAGTATAATTCAGACCGTGGAAGCCTAGGTCCATAAGACCACAAGCTTCCATGTTGTTCTGTAAGGACATTAGATGACTAACAGAAGCCGTCCTGCCTCCCCTTTTCTCGTGAGATAAGCCGACTTCGTTGAAGTCACCAGTGACATGCCATGGCAGATTCCGTGTTCCGGCCATATTCTCCATGCTACGGAAAATTGGAACTTTATCGTATGGTTTAGCATATATCCCAGAGATCATCCACTTTTCATGTTGCTGATTATTAACAGGCGCATGTATGCCTTGGTCTTCAACCTCAAGAATATCAATATCAACATCTGATTCATTCCAAAGCATCCAGATACCCCCCAAACATCCCATATATAGGTGCAATAATTTGTCTCGAGTAAGCTAGTTGGGGTGCAATATCATATGCATTTTCCTGGGAAACTCTAGTCTCTAGAATATAAAACACTAATGGATTGTGGATCCTAACAAATTCTCGAAAGTTTCTACGAAAACTCTCATTGCCCCTTTGGCAATTCCAAGAAATGATCTTCATGTCTACCATATGAAATTTTGGGGGATGGAGAGGATAATCAATATCTAGCTCCATCCATCTCACAATTAGTCGGTTGACTGCCACGTACATCAATAGGATCTGGCGAGTTAGTACCCACTCGCTCAGCACAAAACGTGAGGTTCGTAATATCCAAGAGAGCTCTTGAAACTGGTGTATCCGTGTTGGGGTTTCCGGATTGTGCAACCATAGCACTACCAAGTTCCTGTAATGAAGCTCTATCTCCAATTCTTCCGGAATGTTCTCCAGAGTTTCTTCCATGGTTTGTTGCAACAATAGACTCTTCGACTGAATGCTCAGTCGGTAATGAGTTGAAGGTATTGGTGCTCAAGATGGACGTGGGGTTGGGTTCCCTTATACTAATACCCGCAACAATGGTTCAAGAGGTAGATCGTGAAAAAGCTGGGCCTTTTCTTTTGGATCCAGCCGTCTGGGCAGAATTAATCTCTTATTCTTTATGTTATCTAGTAGCATCTTTTGTCCAAAATAATCAACCTGTTTGGGATTTCCACCACTACTCGAATTTGGTATAGAGGCATTGTTCAGGGTAGAGGTTTTAGCAGGTTGAGACTTCCTCAGATTATTCATTGGGGGACGGGGATGATAACCTGTATTTTCCTTGAGATTACGGCTAGAAACAAGTGGTTTTTTCTTCCTTCTTTTGACTACCATCCATTCGCCGAATTCCTTGTTTTTGGCCTTTTCAATTAACCAACTAGAATTGTCCTCTTGGGGTTCTGGGGACTTAGATGTCGGCTGGGGATTCACTATGCCTGGACTGTTATCACTCACCTGGCTAGTGAGGAGGTCTTACATCCCTCGATAGTGTGTCCTACTTTACCACAACTCAAACATAGAGATGGTAAATTTTCATATACCATTTGGTAAACTTTGTCACGTATTTGGATTCCCAGTTCCAACGGTTTGTTCGTTTCCACTTCGACACAAAAACGTGCGAACCTGCCCTTCTTCACCGTGAATGTGTTGCCGTCAATCATAATAGGATCACCAATACACTTAGCCAAAGCATGGATCACTGACTCTCGGAAGTACTCAATTGGTAGGTTAAGGATTCTAACCCACGTAATGGTGCTTTCGATCTTATCTTTGTCTGCACGAAAGTTGGGTTTCCACTTTCGGATGGAGAGAAAACTCCTTGCCAATTTCCAGGGACCCTCTGTCAATATCATAGTTCGCTTTTCATTCGGTAAACCTCGGAGACAATAGCAATTGTTACCAAGTCCTGTTAGCTCGAAAGAAATACCATAAAGAGACCACATCTTTTCAAGTTTGGTCAGTAGAGTAGGGTAAAACCAGGCCTTCCCCAAAATCTTGATAATAATTGTATCTTTCCATGGGTTCAGAAGCAAGTCATGGAATTCCTTATCGAAGTCTACTTGTTAAAACGAGATCTCAGGGGTTGATCCTGAGACCGTAATCAGTTTGGCATCATTAGCATAATCTTTCCTATGGATTTTAACATCCGCAGGTTTGGGTTGAGTCAAGGCTTTGCTGGCATAAGTAGGTTTCAGAGGGGGAAATTCCCTGGCTTCCAAATCAATCGTTTGGGGATCCTCCATGCCGGCGTCCACGGTGGTCGAGTCGTCAATAGATCTGGGTCGTTTTTGAGTTCTGATATCCACAAACATAATCAGAAAGCAGGAGAGTATATGAGCGAAAGAGAGAGGCTGCAGGATATAGGTTTCCAACGGTGGAGGAAGACCTTAGGGTAACCTAAGGCGAGAGAGCATAGAGCAGCGGAGTTTTTTCACATTCCCTTATTTAAATACCCTACAAAACATATAAACATTACAATTTAACACCAAACACAAATGACACAACTCAACTTCAATTTAGTTATTATTCATCAATTCCTAACTGAATTCTAACTGAGAATGGAGTAGGGTGAGCATCAGGCGGGAAATTTGGGACTTTGAGATTTCGGGAATGGAAATTCGGGATCGGGGCAATTATTTCACATCCCAATCCCGTCCCAAATAATGTCGGTAATTTTCAAGATTGGGAATTCGAGATTTCAGGCGGAATTTCGGGATCCCAAATAAGCCTAAAGCATATTCATCCAATTCAAATATTATTTTCTACTATTCTTAAACAAATATAGGTATCATAATATATTTAATTCGAACTTTAAACATCATCATATATGTAATTCCACTATAATTAGGGACTTCTATGGTTCACCCCTGTAAGGACCCTGATTTTTTTTATGTGGTATCAGAAATTAATTCAGGAATAATATTATTATTTCAACTGACCATTTACTCCTGAATCGACGTTTGCGTATATATTCGACATTAACAACAAGTCGAATTCGGAAATTAATGGTTGGTTATACTCGCCAGTTAATTACGAATAAGCATTAATTTATTTTTTTGGATATTAAATTAATAAAATAAGAGAAAATTTTACTTTTCACTATAACCTTTTAGCCCAATTTGATTTTACACCCAGACCTTTTTTTTTTGGAGTTTGCACTTGAACATTAGTCAACGGAACGGCTTCACACAGAGGTTGGATGGCCTACTAACGTCCGTTAAGTGAGGGCAAAACTGTCATTTCGCATATCATTTCCCTCCCAGTATTTCCCTCCCACTCAC
>JAYMSP010004981.1:0-14769 GCA_036897095.1 Plantago elongata
GACTTCTCTTTAAATAACTTTTCAGCTATTTATCCAGAGAGCTGGAGAAGAAATCACAACTTAATATACTTGTTCAGTATCTGGAAGGATTCTCCTTTCTGACCCAAGTGTTGAAAGTTGTTTTGGAGAATGAACTTCAGAAAGGATGTCTGAGTGTTCAACTCTTTCACAAATAATCAAACTCTTGTTTAGGTTCAGGACACTTAGAAGTACCATAGATTCTTCGAGTTGTTTGACTATAAGCTTGGAGAACTATAATTAGAAAGCTTGAGAGAATACGATATAAGTGTAGTTCGTGTTGTTCAGCGTTCAGAGTGTGTTTTCTCAGCTTCTAAGTGTTGATATTTATATATGAATTTGAGAGTCGTTCGAATAATATTCATTGGAGTTTCTCAGAATTAAATGCGTTGATATCTCGAAATAAGTACTCAAAAGTCACTATCTCATTTTTCAGAAAGGGCTTGCTGAAATTGACTTTTTCAGCCGGTGTAATTAATACACTGTATTATTTCTTGTCCCGTAGTCTCAACGGAAACATGTGCTCATCAGAAAGCTAGCATGCTCCTTGACTCAGAATGACAATCTTTAGAGAGGTGTAATGTGCAAAGGCACTATACAAGGCTTTCTGAACATAGCATTTCAGAGGAGGCTAATCCCTTGTGTCTTCATTAAACTCGTGCATTCTTCAGTCTTCAAATCTTCGATAAAACTCCAATGCTAGGATCTTTCTTCACAGCCATCTTCAAAACATAAAAAATTTATTCAGAGACCTAAACAATCCTATACAAGTTAAACTAGACTAACATTCTAAGTGGTTTCCTCTTTATAATGATCAAGTGAACCGAGAGTACTAGTCACCTTTCTGTACTAAAGATAAGTTGTATGGTAATTGATCAAAAACACTAAAAGATATTCCTAACAAGTTTCCCCCTTTTTGATCAGTCACACATGACTATCTTAAAGTCCTATTACAAACATGGAAGTGAAAACAATCCACCACTTAATCATTTCAAAAGATATTCAATCAGATAAATTAAGTGCAGAAAGTAAACATCAACCAAATCACAAGAAGTGATCGTTGATGAAATTATCTTCTTATATATAGTTTCTGATAGTATGATCCTCAGAAAAGTCATTACAGCTTATAAGATAACTATTACAAATTTATTACAAGGTAAGTACAGTCAGCAACATAACAAAGTACTAAGTAAATTAGGACAACATGAGAGGCCAAGCTCCAAGCAAACATCCTAATAAACTAGTTTTTCAAGTCTTCAAAATAACTTAGTTTCAGAGACCTCAAGTTCTTCAGCATCTTCAATCAATTGGTATCAACTTTCTTGCAGTCTTCAACATATTCATAAAGTAACCTTTTGACATAGAGTTCTGTCTTTCTGGCTAAGTAACAAATTTCTTTGTAAGTACTATCTGGATCTTCATGTTTTTCCAGATAGTCTTTCTTAGACTTCACAAAGTTCTTGACCCAAAAGTATTTTCCCCACACCCAAGCATGTTGTACTTTTAGCAAAGATAACCCAAAATACTTATAAATTTCTTCACAGTATGCTATGTCATCCTGGTATTGTTCCCTTATCATGTAAAATGACTCATAAGTATGAACACCTAGTTTGTTCTGTTTGATGTAAGTACCATCTAGCATTCTAATTTTATGCACATCTTTTGGCTTTGTATAAGGACAAATTTCTTCCAAAGGCTTCTTCATAACCCCAGTCCTTATCTGAACCTCAAAATCAAGCCACTTATGAGTATTCTTTGGATTGAGCAGAGTAGGCTTGTTGGTTCTCCATGCCATCATTTGCATATAGATGGAATTTGAAAAATTCTTGTTTACTAAACAATGTTGTAGCTCAAGAATCGTCCAGTATCCATTCTGGAGATGTATGCACCTGTAGGATGATAGACTGTCATTAGTTTTGACATACTCAATCTGAGCAGCAGCTGGCCTTTCTTCTTGTTCTTCTTCTTGAACTCTACCAAACTGTAGATTCCTACTCATTTTTTTGTTAAGACCTTTCTCCATATCTTCTTTCTTTCTGGGGTTAGTTCTGCTGGAAGTCCCACCTTGAGTAGACTTGGTAATTTCAGAAGGGTTTATGCTGCTTTCAGCTGGAGGTGCTTCAGAATGGCTTTCCACTCTTCTTCTTTTTCTGTGAAGTGGATTCTCATCCCTGTCAGTCTCTTCATCATCATCATCATTATAGTTTCTGATGGGAGACTTGCAAGCTTCCTCCTTGTCTTTGATTTCTCCTTCTTCTTTATCTTCTTCAGAAGGCTTGATTCCTTCAGGTATAACAAGGGTAGTCTTGGAACCCCTAGTTATAATTCTTCTTAACCTTGTCCTTGGTTCTTCAGAAGGCTTGTTATGCTCTTGTACTTGTTCACTTGTGGAGGGGACTTGTTTTCTCTTCTTTCCTCTACCTTTCTAGGGAGGTTTCTCTATTTCTTCCCCCATGGTCATGAGTGACTGACTCAAACTTATATAAGAAAGAGAGAGAGACTCAAAGTTCTTTTGAAGGTTGTTGTGCACTTGAACTAGCTTATGAACTTCCATTCCGAGCTCTTAGTTCTCATTAAGGAGTGTCTACTCCCTTTGATTTAGCTCTTCAAATGAATGCAAGATAGACTCTGCTTTTAGAGTAGCATATTGTGCTTCCTCAAATGCTTTGTTAGCATTGTTGCAATCTTCTTCCCTTACCATGCCTAAGCTTATGGAGACAAAGCAATGCTAGTGGCTCTATGCAGTAGAACTTTAGCAATAGGCTTGAGGTTTTCTGGTACAAAGTTAAGTACCTGGGAATCTTCTGCAACCAGTTCATTTCTGAGAGATTGAAACACTGTGCTTCTTCCTAAGAATTTTCCATTTGTAGAAGTCACCGCAGGATAGGAGAAGATATGTGGAGCAAGAAGTGATCTCTTCATGTGAGATACAAGCAACTGATCCTCTTCTGGTGCCAATCCTTGTGTTTCTTCATCGTCATCAGTGCTCAATGTAATTTGATCATTGTAAGCTTGCTCAGCATCTGCTTTTCCTTTATCTTTGATGCTGGCTTTTTGAGCAAATGAATCAGAGGGTCTATCTAATGCAGCCTTAGCATCATGCTCATCATCTTGAGTCACCAGAGCGTCCAACTCTGCAGCCGTGACTTCGATGTCATTCTTTAACTTTAGTCTTTCTTCAAGAAGTTCCTTCTCCTTGAGATTTTCTGCCTCAATCTTCAGTAATTGGGATTCATTGGCTTCAATCAATGATTGGTATTCTTGAATGAGCTTGGTCTCATCTTCCAACAGCTTTCTGAATTTTGAAACTCTCTCTTCAACAGCTTCTAGATCGTCAGAGGGATCAGCTTGTTGTTCTTGATCATTTTGATCATGTTGCGATTGACCATCTTTTTGAGATGGAGGTGGTGATTGATTTGAAGTTGCTAGATACTGAGTAGAAAATTCAGCATTTGGAGTATCCTTTCTGGTTTCTCCTTGTCCCATTCCACCTGTCTCTGGTGGACCATCTTCATCGTTATATGGGTGATCACTATCATCACCCTCACCTATTTCTGAACGTTCCTCGGAGGAGTCTTCACCTTTGTTTTCATCTTGTTCTTCCTCTTCATCGGACACCAATTTGATGATTTCAATATTTACTAAGAATCAGAGCATAATTGAAGTTTATTAGGAGTATCGTACATGCTCTACACCAATGAAGCCTAAACCAATCTAAATCGTCTCCCCTGATGATGTTGAATCAACAACAACACAGATTCTTCCACGCTCAATCAGTTCCAGACGTAAAAATCACGAAATTATGGAGCTTTTTCAATTGCAGGCATGGAGGTTTTAAAGGAAGGTGATGGAGGAGTAAGATTTTTGGCGGGAAAATAAGAGAAGAAGAAGAAGTAAATGGGATTGTGAACTAACGGGGGTTTAACAACCCCAAAACTCTATAAAATAATGTAATCTCCTTTTTTAATTGATTATTCATAATAAATAATTATCCAATTTAATGGAAATGGATACATGTATACCTGGCAATCGGGTCATTCGGATCGGGTCAATTTGGGTCGGGTCATTCTAGCCTGGTCGGGTTTGGGTGATGGTCGGGTTCGGGTCGTTTTGGATTATTGATATTTCGGGTCGCTTTTGATCAGTTCATTTTGGATTGGGTCACTTCACATTCGAATCACTTCGGGTTCAGATGTTATTCGGATTTGGGTCCTTTCGGATTAAAAAAATCGGATTGTTACGGGTCGAATATTCTCAGATTCAGATGTTATTCGGGTTTGGGTCCTTTCAGATTAAAAAAGTTCGGATTGTTTCATGTCGAATATTTTCGGATTTGGTTGTTTTCAAACTAAAATATTTCGGATTCTTTCGGGTCTATTTGGAAATGAATGTTATTCTGACCCGGGTTGTTTTTGATTATTAATGTTCATGTCATTTTGTATTGTATCGTTTCATGAATAAAAGTTCAATTTGAATTTTCTTTCCACATTGTTTATAATAGTTTGTTTCATTACGACTCGGTTATACATCGAATAATTTGACGGGATGTGTCATTTTTTCATAGTATTTTATTTTAATCTTTATGGACAATGAAAAAAAGAACTTTATTTATGTAAATATGTTTAGTTTATGACTTGGTCTATCTCTTTATTAGTATAAGTGCATAACTTTTGAGTTTGTGAGACATATATTGAAAGTGCATATACTAGTTAAGACATATATTGAAAGTGCATATACTAGTTATCTGTTATTAGTCTAGTATTTTCACTATAATAGTTGATTGTGCACTAACTTTCTATTTTTGATTTTGCATTACTTTACTTTGATTAGTTCCACAATTTTGGTCTAGTCTTAGCAAGTTTAACACGTTTTGGATCGGTGGGTCAATTCTTATTCGGGTCTGATGATTCGGGTCAATTCTAATTCGGATCATTTTGGATCTGATAATCGCGGGTCGAGTGATTTTGGGTCAATTTTTATTCGGGTCATTTCGGACCGGGTGATTTGGGTCAATTCGGATTCGGGTCAATTCTAAACTCAGATCATTTCAAGTCGGGTGATTTCAGGTCAATTCTAATTTGTGTCATTTCGGATCGGGTCTACTCAGATCATTCTAATCGGGCCGCTTCGGGTCGGGTCATTTCGGATGCACCGGGTCAATTTGTGTTTCGGGTCGTTTTCAGGTATGACAAATTCGGGTCATATTCGGATTGGGATCGAGTTTTTGGTCATTTTTGAATTTGTTGACCATGATAATTTTGGGTCTATTTTCAAGTTTAGATCGAATCATTTCGGATTGAATTTTAAATTTGAGTCAAGACTGCCGGGTCTAGATACATGTATAGATTTTATGCATGAAAGTGGTATAAATACCCCAAGTCTAGGTGGCATCTTCTATTAGACAAATTAAGCTACAACTAATTATATTTTGAAGTCTTGAGATTAATTTTGGAGCAAAAGTGATCAAGAAATCAAATGGGGGTGATCGCGGTTGTTGCAATTGTACTTGGTTCTTCGGCAGTGGCAGCAGTTGCTTTGGGAGCGGCGGCATTGGCCTTGCCGCGGTGGCTATTTCCAATTCCAACCAGGCCTACAAGTGTGACAGTTGCAAAAATGACTAATTACCTACCTTTGTTATTAGCTACCATTAGTAGCTAAGTTAAGTACAATTTCGCTACTAATCGTTTTCCTTTAATTATGCATTTATCTTATGCGGCAGCTAGGCTAGGCTACCAATTTTGATTGATCAACAGTTTGTCTGATGTATCCCAAGATTACTGATTTAAAATTAATTTAAATTGAAAAAAATCAATTTAAATTGTCTATTTTATATATAAAAAGATTAATTTTTTCAAATTTAAATTAATTTTTAAATAGACACTTAATGTCCTTTATCTATCTATAAATTGTTTCTAATTTTCCGGAGTTATTATCATGGTCGATGATCACTATTCCTTTAGTTTCCTTTCTGTTAATTATACTTATATATCGGTAAAATTTATAGATAGTTAGTCAACATTATCATGAGCATAAGAGATGTAGTACCACTGGTAATGATAATATTATATAGAAAATTGGAATGTCCATTCCTGCAGGTAGTACATTTGCATCTAGCACAACTAAGAAATTACAAAGGCGGGGCCTTGATTAATTTCGTCATCATCTTAAACTAAATTACATTACATTAATTATTACGAATTCGATCCACTTTACTTGTCGACAAGCAGATGCATAAACGCGAGGGTTTATTCATTAGTGTTTAGCCGGAGTAGCATTTTGCGCAACATGGTCTTCGTAGTAATGGTATGCTGCTGCACCCGAGAGCACTGCTAGCGTTAAGGCCTGTGCGTGCATCCTACAATTTTATTTAGTGATATTAGACCACACATTTTAATTTAAAGCAAAATATGCATTAATTAAAAAAATACGGAAGGAAATGGATTAAATATTTTAATTGTATGTATGGATATATACCTAGCATGAATGAGCCTGAGGCTTGGTTTGAATGTAGTTTTTTTCGTTGAGTAAGTGAGTGATGTTCCAATTGCTGCTGCCCATATTGCACCTGTAAACCAAAACACAAAAATTCGTTCATCAGCAAATTTTATCATCATTCGTGTGCGTACTAGTCGGAAAACTAAAATGTATGTATTCAGTACTAAGTACTAACTAACTGACTAACCAATGCTAGTGAGCTTGTGGTCAGAAATCCATGACTGCATAGACTCCATTCTTAATTTCTTGACTAGCTAGTTTGTATGGTGGATTGTGTTTGGTTGGAATGAGTTGAGTTTGTATGATGAATTGTATGGAAGGTGAGGTTTGGCATTTATAGAAGGAAGAATCATGGCTAGTAATAGTAGTGGTTGTGTTGGGAATTTGGGATTGGTAAATGGCATTTTGTTTTGTTTGGTAAGAAAAAGCATTCACATGGTTTTGGTGAATGTAACTTGCAAAACCAGTGGCTGATTAATTACAATACAAGGTGTGCTTGCTTAGATTACTACGTACTATTTGTGGAGAAGCTGGTTCATGAATCTTCTTCTTCTTCTTCTTGTGCTACTTTGATTGTTTTGGGCTCTTTCCACTTTCTCTGACACTGTCTTCTGATACTACGGATAAAAGAGCTCCTTGTTTTTAACAAATCTGTAAGCACAAAAAGCGCATTCATATTTACCACATCCCACGTTTATTTCGCAAATTTAGTACTTAATTCAATATTTAAGTTGGAAATTTTTTTATGAGAGGAATGTTTATAATTATCTTAAATCATGCTCGGATTATCTAAATTAATTTATTGGTTTGGGAATCATCCTGCTCAGCGGCTTACATTTCATTTGAAAGAATATCATTTACCACAACACTTGCCGTCCAAAGAGTTGTAACTTGTGTACTTTAAGCTCATATATTTTGCTTGTGAAAAGGAGGATTAGAACGAAATAACAATGAACTTCGAGCATTAATGGGTACATTCTTTTCTGCATGTAAAGCCATTACATGATTCATGATTGATTGAGAAATACATGTAAAAATAAGAAAATTGTGTGTAAGACACGTAGATGATGGTCCAAAGAGATGCAGGATTTTATGATTCTTCTAGGAATAATAGCAGGTGAGGTGATGCAAGGAGTGTGGATAGGGCTATTTCCTTTATCTTCGAATATTATGAATTTTTATATATTTTTATTAAAAGTTCAATGATTAGATGCACTATAATAACTTGGTGAAATGGTCGAGAATATACTTTTAAGTTTAATAGAGGTTCAAACTTCACTTGAATCATCGACCTTAATCTTCGTGGTCTGTAAGCTATTACGCGAGGCTTTACTCGCACTTCGCCTTAGTATCCTTTGTAGAGGCTTTACCTTTTGTCAATTTTTGGTGTCAACGCTCAATAGTCTGTCTATATTTGTGCGTTTAGTTCCAATTCCATGGTTTACGTATAGACTGAGTTGGTAAAGTTTATTTTCCCAACGTTTATGAAAAAACAGAAATAAGCATACGTGCATCAAGGAATAATACGAACATGTGATTAGATGCTTAACCGAAATAAAAATACAAATTAAGTGCTATTAACCATAAAAGTCGGTGATTATCTCAATATTTTGTCGTCCTATCCCAATGCTGTAGTGAAATAGCAGAACACTACTAGTAGTAGTTTATTATACTCTTGGCAACTAAAGGTCGATACTTTACTTGGAAATTTGCCATGAAAAAAGGATCCAAAAATTAAAATGCAAAGAACCCGAACGTTTCTAAAGCTGCAAGCATATATCACATTGATGGAACCTCTCCTGTCATCCCGTATTCGGACGAATGAATCAACACGGTTTGTTTTGTTTGGAACTGGAATTAGGGAGGTGTGTTCCCTTAGTAAGACATTATCATGGAACAAGAAGACCCTATCCCATGGTCAGCCATCCTGCGTACCATAAACATCAGGACATGAGATACACGCATATACCGTAGTGTATACCACACTGGTCAGCAGGAATCTAATATCTCGACTGCCAATGTTTCAAGTTGGTTTCCTCTTCCTGCCAAGAATAGAAGATATTTGTAACCGAGGCCCACCCATACGCCACTTCTTGAATGCGGTTATTGAAGATTGACCGGATTCATACACTACCAAATCAGTAAGCATTTGCATAATCATTAGCAGCACTATCTGAAGAATGAAACTTGTAATTGTGGAGAGAAGTGGAACATTGAGTCGTTGTGGTGCAAAGTGCAAACAACTTACATTTGGCTTCTTCCTTAGTTAGAAGAGTCAAGTAATTGGGAGACACTGACAGTGTTAAGGTATGAGCCTTAATCAGTACTTCCTTGTATCTAATCCGAAATGCTACCAGAAGCAACGGTAATATAGTTTTGTCCCCGGCACTGTTCAGGGCAATATGCATGACATCAGAATTATGGTGTATGGAACAAATTTCTCCAACTAGCATGCTTTCAATCCATATCTCAAACTACAGATTAGTAAATATGCAAATGCAACTGACAAGTACAGTGTACAAGGTATAAGCATCTAATATCTATAAGGTCCATTATCAATCCAAGGTTGATTGACTTTTAGTAACATCTTAGTGATTCTTTCCCAGCTTGATGAGCAAAATTGGTGATAACCTGGGAAGCAACATATTAGCTGGACTGGTTCCCTCATTCTTAGCCAGGAAGTTCCTTCATAACAACTGAATTATACACCTACAACTTAGTAATTAGTACTGCTTACTCTCTGCTGCTCACAAAATTATCTTATCTATCAATAGAGTTCAAACTTCAAAGTACAAAAGTCAATTCGTTCGCCTCATCTACTATGTTCAACACACAGCACCAACCTACTCAGCAACACACCCGGAAGCCTCCACGTTCTTTCTAATAGTTCACATCTTTTGTTTATTTAAGCATAGAGGACTAAATAGACAAACTAAACCCACAGGAGAACTTAAATGCAGTTGTAATCTAGTATTTTCCTATAAAGCAATATCATGAGCACAATTAAACTGTAGCATGGTTGCATCCTTATGAGCATGAATGATTCACATTGAGAGAGTGGAGTTTAGTTTCCAAAAGGTAGGTAACGGAGCAGGCTTGTTATCTCACTATATGATTAATTGATCATACCTCCATACATGAAACCTCAATAACGACTGCCGTAAAGGTATGCATGCTAATGTAAGTTATAAGATATGGATAAGTTTGAGCTCCTTTTGTTATGGTCTTATTTTGATATTTTTAATTTATATCGACACAATATACAGATAAACAAAAAATTAAACGAACTGGGACAAAAAAAATTAGTGGCAGGATTGACTTACAGGGCTGCAACCTTGCATCCCAGTTCGTAGAAATAGGAGCATTGGCTTCTTAAATCCACATGTGCAGCATCTGCACCTATTTCTTCACGTGTTTTGGATCTGGCATGGAATATATGTGTAAGCTAAAGACAGACAGCGCATCAAATCAATCATTTATAACAAAAACAAGCTAGAAAGCCTAATGGTGCAGAAGGTTAAAGTACAGTACAATAGGATCCTGGATGGCTCAGCAAAGCTCTGAGTTCATTCCAGCCAATTACAGAAAAATCATGCAAAAGTAAAGCGGATCAGCTAATGTCATGGCGTTTTGCAGAATAATTTTACACTACTTGCAAATGCAACAAGGGCAGAACCCTGCTATGCTGCTTTATATAAAGGTTTAAGGCAACAAGTTTGATTAGCTTTAAACCTTTATATGGTGTCAGTAAACATTACCTATTACCTACTTCTTCCTTCAAATCGATGGCTGCTCCCACCTTCACCTCTGATTCGTTCAATGACAACGGGCCTTTCTTCTCCGGCATGGCTCACCTCGTCACAACAAAACCAAACTCCGAAAACTCCGTTAACTGGCACAGCCAGATTAACACTATCATAATATTTGGGCGGGATTTGTTCAAGGAATCAAGGATAGTTTGGGGTGGTGGCGGATTAGTTCCGTCGACATGGCAGGAGACGTGAGCCAGTCACGAAAGGGTTAATCTGGTTGTGCCAATAACAAAGTTTTCGGAGTTTAGTTTTTTTTCGACGTGGTGACCCTGCCGGAGAAGACAGACCGTTGTCATTGAACGAAACAGAAGGTGAATGAGGGACCAACCATCAATTTGAAGGCAACAAGTTTGATTAAGCTTACTTGAATTGTGTTGGTCTGTGTATATTGATGTATATATAATACAATTAGTCAAAAGCAGTATAATGAAAAATAATTAACTTAACAAACTTTAGACCAAGACTAAGTAAATAATTGACTAGTCCAACAAACCATGGAAGAGTAGTCCAAAAGTATTGGTGAATTTGTTATATCCTCAACATTTTATGAGCTTGCTATATAATTCACACAAATAGGAAAGTGTATAGTATTACTCTCTAGCAAAACATGGAGGAACATCCATGGATATTAGCTGTCTCAAAATCAAATCACGAACCAGCCAAAATGGAAGCTCAATCCTAGAACCAGCTTCCACCTGCAATCAAATGTACACTCAGTACCTATTAGGGGAAAACATCTATCTGCCAACCAAATTAAACTACTACACAAAGTAAGAGTAAGTGTAGCTTGGCAACTAAGGGATATTCACGCCCTACCTTATCCGTAACATCGCTAGAGTCAAATAGCCCAACGTCGTTAGCCGTATGTTTGAAGACAGTTGGTAAAAGCTAAACAAAAGTTGTGGAAACAATCAGACCAGACCCCAAATGCAATCATCATAAGTTATTATTGAGGAAGAATTTACCTCATCTTCGGCTAATATATCATCGATATCGTAATATAATGCCATTTTGAAAGACAAAGGATAACAGTAATATGCAGGCAAGCAAAGTTCAACAAATGCTCAGCAAATGACGAAAACTTACGAAAGAAAAAGAAATGTGATTGAAACCATAACTATATGAGGAACTGTATAACATTTAATTAAAGAAAGTGGTGAAGTAATTTAAAGTTTAATTATGAGAATACCAATAAAGGGGAAACATTGAGGAAAGCTTATGCAAGAAACCCTAGTCATGGAAACCAATAGAAATATTAAAAATCAAATGAAATCAAGAGAAAGCAAATGGAGATCTAGAAACAGAAGGTAGTAGAATAAGGAGCACTGCAATTGAATAGAGTAAGAAAGTTGAAAGGAAAATCAGCTCGGTACCCATGGGTAGAGAAATTGTTTTATCCGGTTAAAATACATATGTGATTTCAGTATGTATTTAAGATTGTGTTTTAATAAGTTTGAGCAGAAAATACGCTATTTAGTTCACAGTTTAAGAGTTATTTTGATATATATTTCGCAGTTTGAGATTTATTTTGATATGTATTTTGAAATGCAAGTAACTGTTTGGTATGATTTATGAAATGTGATTGTGCTTGTGTTTTAGGGGCTGATTAGTATAGAATCGAAGTTGGATCGATTTGAATGGATGAATAGTGATCGAATTGTAGTAGGATTGTTAAAATTAGTGTTTTGTATAGAATTGTAATTGGATAGGGTATTGTAGGTTTGTTATATAGGTTGTGTAAGAGATAAATGATTGGTGTAAGTGTGATGTGATTGGTATTGGGATTTGATAAAATATGTATGAATATAAACCTATTTCATTCTGGACTCCAAATAGATCGTAAATAAATTTCAATAAATACGAGTTCGACACCAGGGACGATATTTTACACGAAATAAGGTAGAACCAAAAATAATTTTAATTTTTTTTATTTTTTTATTTATATTAATATATAATATTAAATAGTAATTTAGTGCTACTCGTAAATAACTGGAGATACGAACCGGCAACTAATTTTCGAATTCAATCCGCCGTTACGAGTCAGTATGCTAGCAAGCGTCGAGTCAAAGGTCAGGAGTCAGTCCACGATAGATGTAATAATACGGCTTTAATGATTAACACGAACTTACTAGAGTTCGGGGTTCTTACACTCTCCCCCACTTTAATTTAGAGAATTTGGTCCTCCAAATTCATCCTGTCCTGGGTAGACAAGTGTGGATATTTCTCTCGTATTTCAGTCTCTTTCTCCCAAGTTGCTTCCTCCAGGGCATGATTTTGCCACAAAATCTTAACTAGGGGAATTTGCTTGTTACGGTGCTATTTGAATCGAAGCTTGATAGCTATTGTTGTAAGTAAACCCGATCAATGGTAAATGCCTGATCCAGGTTCCAGGGAAAGCTAAGCTGCATGATCTTCGATGAATCGGATTGTTCTTTTCGATTGTCCATCAGTTTGTGGGTGAGCAGCAGTAGACCAAATCGACTATATTAACCGAGAAACAGGGTACGAATTCGATTTACTACAGTACTCGACTAGAAACAGAAGACAACGCACAGATCGACCAAAAAGTCAGCAGACTGTCGGTTCAGGTTACCAAATACACAGGCAATCAACAATTCACGAGTAGAACCAGAAGTCACAACAAGAATTTCGAAGAATAATAAAGTAGCAGGCATAGATAATCGAACACATCATAGTCGACAAGAGTCAGACCAAATCACAGGGTGCCGCAGCGGGCTTATCAAACATTTTACCCGGGTCGGACCAAACAAACAAAATATAACACATACGAAGGACCTTATTGTCACTTATTCAAAGTTTCCAATAAGTGTCGAACTGGCGATCACAGGACTAAACACAATTGCCGAATGGCAGAACACGAGAACAATCACTGGTGCCGAGTGGCAGATGACACTAACAAATAATAGTACCGAAAGGCGAACAATACAATCAAGAGTGACGAACATCAGGTATCAAAGGCAAACAAGGGTGCCAAATGGTGGACAACACATCAAACAAAATGTCGGTTGGTGGGTAACAAAGTCAAACACAAATGTCGGATGGCGATCAACAAAGTTAAACACAAGTGCCGGGTGGCGGGTGGTCAAAGTCAAATCACAAGTGCTGGCTAGCGGTCAACAAAGTCAAACGCGAATGCCGGCTGACGGGATACAATAACAATCCATAGTGCCGGATGGCGGAATACAATAGCAATCAATAATGTCGGATGGCGAAATACCATAACAATCAATAGTGTCGAAAGGCGGAATACAATAGCAATCAATAATGCCGGATGGCGGAATACAACAACAATCGATAGTGTCGGATGGCGGAATAACAATCAATAGTGCAGGATGGTACAATAATAGATATGGGTGCCAAGTGGCGGATAACAAGTTAAGGTCAGACAACAGGTGCGGCTTGGCGATCAATAAATTCAAACAGTTTTCGAAGGACGGATACAGAGGACAGACACAGGTGCCGAAAGACAGACAGTAAAACTGAACAGACATACAGAACACCACATTCGGTTATTAAATCACAAATCATATTAAAGGTCAGAGCAATCAGAGAGTCAGCGGAATATTGGTAATGTCAGCCGTTCTACAAGTCATAGAATTAGGTCAAATATTACGACTAGGCGTAACTGAATAGAAAAGCTTAACAATGACAATATGAAGGCACATAAATTCCCCATGATACGAACACGCTCACGACTATGAGCTCTGGCCCTTTTCTCGGCCTCAAGACATTCTGTCACTTGACGGGTAAGCATTCTTCCAGCATGGGCTTCGTTCACCCAAGACTGCAAAAAGTTTTTCTCGTTGTCTAGGTTCCGGTTTCCGTCCCCGTCCATCTGTCGAAGTCAGTAAATATAGATAATAATAGTGCATAATTACGTGTCTCTCTCCCATATTTTGAAAATATTGTATAGGAGTTACTATTTGGAAGTGCGTCACAGTCCTATTGGTCCAAACCGGGCTCTGATACCACTTATGTAGCGGCCCGGCCGGATCGGGGTCCGGACGTCAAGGATTATGCCGAACTCCCAAATACATATATCAAAACGTATAATTATTATAGACCTCAAATATAATTAACAAGTCAAAAGTCATATCATACGTCTAGTACAGTAGCAGCGGAATAAGTAGCAAAGTGTAGTGTCAGTTTGTCTACCCCAACCTCACTTCGTGCTCTATACTTGGGAAATTAAAGTTAGAACAGGAAGAGCATAAGTCATATAGACTTAGCGAGGATAAACAAGCATGTATCAAGATGAGCATGAATGCAAAAAGATAGCAAACCACCCCAAGCTGATCAGACAATTTTTAAAATGGAAATCGTTCACAAACAAGCAGGATCATAGCACATAAAAGGTGCTAGATTCACAGTACTATAACAGTAACTGTCTTGGGCTGGACCAAACGGATCAGGTATTGGTCAA
>JAYMSP010004982.1:0-14767 GCA_036897095.1 Plantago elongata
TATATATATATATATATATATATATAGTCTCGGGAGCTAAGTGTGGTACCCGTAAATTTTATAAATAAATTATATATTAATTACTATACTATATGTCTTACTCTATAAATCATTTTTTTTTCAATATTATTATGAGCCTGATACTTGCCCAGTGTAGAACCCTTAGATAGTACTTAAGAATTTTAATTCCAAAAAAAAAAAAAACATAAAACTGTTAACGATATTTTAAATACATCAAATAATAGCAAATTAGTAGTGGACCATTGTAATTTAACCTAGAAGTGACAATTTAACACAGTATATTTATGTCAGATATATAAATATATTTAATTTTAATAAAGCAATGCTTATAGCATATCCTTATCGATTTAAGAAAAATGTTAAGGTTCATAGAAGATGCCGTTTGAAATGCTTGATGGAGAAATAGATTCAGTAGTTTGTGCTTATGGTGACTGACTTCTAAAATAGCGAGAGCTAGCATTGAGAAAACCTACACTCTAGCTAAATAATGAACAAAGTGAAAAGGACGATTCTCATTACAGTCGGGGTTGTGAAATTGAGTAATCGAATCGAGTTGTAAACACAACCAAAGTTTTATAGTCGTAATAAGGTGCATGTGAGCTGGAGTCTGACCCAATCATACACAATGGTTCATACATAAACAACAACTGAGATGGGTGAAGGGTTGTTGCATGTGGTGTAAGGTTGTGAACGGAGAAAGATTCAAACATCGTTCCTTAGTAGGCGGTTGCTGGAGAATAGAGAAGAAACGCTAGACAAATTGTAAAAATGAAATGACACTTAGCAAGTCGAATAACACTTTAAGAGGAGAATAACGTTTTTAAGTAGCTGGTTGCTAGAGAAGAGTAAGTATAATAAAAGGTGAGATTTTCCTAATCTATAGGAAAATTCGGTTTTATAATAATGAACCGGTTAGTGACTTTTGTATAAATGGGGAATAACAACAATCTCACACAAAAATCATAATATTCAACTATCTTTCTGTCTTTAAAAAAAATTCTGGAGATAGAAACATATACTTCTTCTCTTATTTCTCTTTTTTCCTCCCCAACTTTCCCTCCCCATATACACCGGTGACATTCGTGGCAGCCTCTCCCCCTCCTCCGGTGATGTTTGGGAGAATCATCTCCATCGAATTTCAACGATTTCACCGGATTTCAAAGTAATTTTACCGTATTTCGAAATAATTTCACCTAATTTACTCAAATCCATCAAAATTCAAGTGAATCGATCAATAGTTTTGTGGTTTTTATTGTTTTCTCATTTGTTATATTGATTCATGTTGCTTTTTTCGGTTTGCATCTCATTCAAAAGTGAAAATCAATCTCTTATTTTTCATTTTTCGATAATTTTGCGATCTGGTTTTCCAGATTCGAAACTAGATATGAAATTTGTACATTTGAAAATTTGAATTATTTCGCACAGATGTTGTCTGGTGTTCGTTATGATTTTAAGAAGCATTGATATATTTTTAAGAACTGTTGTTATTGTTTTAAGACTCACCGTTGTACATATTGATTTCATTTTCTCTCTCGTTAAAATCAACTAGAAGTGATATTTTACATTTTATCTTTTATTTTTCAATGATTTTACGACCTGTTATTTCCAGATCTAAAATTCATACATAACAATCGAATAATTTTGTAATCATGTTATTTGGTATTTTGTTAAGGATTTAAGTGGCAATCTTATGATTTTAAAAAGTTGTTGTTATGGTTTCAAGTATCGTTGTAATGTTTTTAGTTTGTATCAAATATTTCTATCTATTATTGTTTTAGTGAATCCGTTATATTTTTAAAATATGTGATTCTAGTTTTAAGAACCAATATAGTATATTTAGCCCATGATAAATATTGAAGACTTGATTTTTTGTTGATACTTTGTTATAATTTTATGATGCATTGTTATTGATTTAAGCATCAATGTTACTATCTTTAGCTTGTATTGCATGTTCCTCTTGTATTATTGTTTTAAAAGTCATTGTTATATTTATATATTTAAGATGCATTGTTATGGTTTAAAATTTCAATATTACTAAGTTTAGCTTGTGTTGCATGTTTTTACATTGTTGTAGTTATAATAGTCATTATTATTGTTTTAAGAGATATTGTTAAAGTTATTGTTTTAGCTTATCTTTCATGTTTTCTGTATGTTATAGTTTTAAGAGGCATTGTTATAGTTGTAAGTCGTATTGTTATTGTTTTAAACATCAATGTTAATGTTTTTTTTTCTAGCTTTTGTTTTGTGTTTCTACTTATTGTTTTAAGCATGAATGTGATAGTTTTAATAAGAGTCATTACATTTTTAACCTAGTTAGTGAATGTTTTAAACAGCTACTGATGATAACATCGAGTTTGATGATAAATCTCTCAACGGTCTCACATGAATATTGAAGAACAAAAAGGCAGGAAGTCAAAGCTCACCAATTCGATTTGTATTTGCATCAAAAAATACCAAATGAATGTTTATTGTAATCTTTTTCATATGAGAATAGATTTTTATACCTTTAGATATCTGAATGTTTCAATAGTGTAAAAATTGAATTGCAAATAATTTATTTAAGCTTGTTTATTGGTGTTTTAATGGCATACATTAATTTTTAGACCTGTCTAATAATATTATAGTGTAATTTAAAATTATAATAAACCATCTTGAAACTATCATACCAAATTAAATTATAAAAGTGGTATAAAACTCTAATTGAAAAATATATAATACCGAGCATTAAAACAATTATATCATCTCTTAAAAAATTAACTAGATAGGTTAAAACTATAACTGTAACTTTTAATACTAACAATTTAAAACCATAATACAATCTATTAAAATCATAATAAAAAAGTCAGTTTCGACGGTTTTTTAAGAAGCACGGCCGGTCAGACCGCTAAAAACTAAAACACCGCAAAAAACCACCAAAAACTATGAGTTTTTTTATCTTTTAATAAAATCTTACCTTCTCTAAGACTTTGGCACTAGAGAATAGAGAAGAAGCGATAAAACAATTTTTAAAAGTGAAATGATAATTTTACAAGTGAAAGGACACTTTCATGTTTCACTTTGGAATTTATTATGTTAGTTTAATACATTTACTTTCACTCTCGAGATTTAAATTTTGTGTTCGCACTTGATTGCATATATCATATAAAAAGGTGTCACATGACCCTGAAATCTTGAATATAGTTCTGGTAGAGTTATTGGTGCTCTTTCAACTTCCTTCTTTGCAATCTTTGCAATTCTATGCTATATTAATTTGAGTTTGAACCAGTGACGGAGACAAGCCGGGGCGAGCTCTAAATTGAAAGGGTATGGGTATGATGGAGCAAGCAAGATGAGTGGTGAGTTCAACGGATTGAAGTCTAAAATATTGGAGGAAAATCCATCTGCTTTCTTTGTGCATTGCTTTGCTCACCAACTTCAGTTAGCTGTTGTTGCTATTTCAAAAAATAATTTATATGTCGGTGACTTCTTCAACTATGCAAATGTCACTGTTAGTAATACTTATCTCCTTGTAAGAGATTGTATGCTCTTAAGCGCATACATCATGATAAGATTCTTGAGAAGTTGGAAAGTGGGGATATTGCTAGTGGAACGGGACAAAATCAACAAACTACTCTCAAATGTTCCGGTGGTACTCGTTGGGGCTCCTACCATATGACAATAATTCGTCTCATGACTATGTGGAGTGCAGTTTCAGAAGTCCTTGAGAATATTGAGATTGATGGTTGTATTGGTGAGCAAAGATCCATGTCTATGAGTATGAGAAATAAGATGAAAGAGTATCCGTTTGTCTTTTTAATACATTTGATGAAAAGAATTATGGGGATCACTAATGAATTGTCACAAGCTCTGCAAAGAAAGGACCAAATACTATGGCTCTTGTTGATGTGGTTAAGTGCAGACTGCAAGCATTGAGAGAGGACGAGTGGGATTTGTTTCTAAAAACGGTGAATTTTTTTTTGTGATCAATTCCATAGTGGTGCCTAACATGGATGATTTCTTTCCTAGCCGTAAGCGTCTAGAGGAAAGAATTACCTACTTTCATCATTTTCGAGTTGAGGTCTTTTGTCAAGTTATTGATATGGTTGTTGAAGCAATAAATGGCCAGTTCAATGTGGCGAGTACAAAGTTACTCTTAGGCATGTCATGTCTTTCTCCCAAGAACTCTTTTGAAGCTTTTGATCATGTCAAATTGCTCGGGCTTGCTAAACTTTATCCATCCGATTTCTCAGACATTGATCTTATTGTACTTGAGGATCAACTTCAGAGTTATATTTATAATCTTAAGCACAACCATGCTTATTCTAGCCTTTTTGATATTGGAAGCTTGCTAAGAAAATGGTTAAGGATGCTAAAGATCATACATTTCCATTGATTTTTCGACTTATTCGTCTTGCATTGACATCGCTGGTTGCGATAACAACAGTTGAAAGAGTATTCTCTGCCATGAATATAGTCAAGACCGATCGGAGGAATAGAATTGGAAACAAGTTTTTGAATGATTGTATGCGTGAAAAAGAGCAGCTTTAAGGCACTTGAATATGAAGACATCTTACAACGATTCAAAAAGATGAAACCACGTCAGATGCAGTTGCCGCCGATAAAAAATATAGTCAAGACCGATCGGAGGAATAGAATTGGAAACAAGTTTTTGAATGATTGTATGCGTGAAAAAGAGCAGCTTCAAGGCACTTGAATATGAAGACATCTTACAACGATTCAAAAAGATGAAACCAAGTCGGATGCAGTTGCTGCCGATAAAAAAGATAGATTCATAAGTACTTTTGTAGTAGTAATTATTTTTAAACTTTTCTTTTAAAAGACACTTGTGCTAGAAACTTATGACATATTTAATTTTATTTTTCATTAACTAAAATTTATCTATCTAAATTCGACCCCGGTGAATTTTGATCCTGAATTCGCCACTGATTTGAACTATAGTTTTTAATCTACATTTTCTTTCTATTTTCATACAATAGAGGAATATTTGGTTGCGGTTTGGATTATATTAAACGTTGGACTTTCAATAGTACCTTGTTGCCTCTTGCAAGATAGACAGTTATTCTTCATTGTATACTTCAGATCATCACAACGTCTGCCAAATGAGCACAATACTTGCCAGGGATTGAATCATTTTGAAGGAGGACAAGTTATACTTAATTTCAAAGTGATGAACTAACCACTTCCTAATCTAGGGTTCATATTTATTGTTCAAAATATTATTCAACTTGTGTAAGCAGAATAAAAATGAATAAGAAAAGATTTTGTTCATCTTTTCCGAAAACTAGGGAATCTAATCGGGGAAAGTCGTCTCCTTCTAAATAGTATAATTACTTTAAATCAAAATGAAATGAGGAAACTAGTAAGCAAGTCAACAAATAGTTTATATCAAGTGCATCATGGCTAAATTAAATGGAGGGATATGGTCAATTCATATATACGAATAATATAGAGAGTTCACATGATCACATCAGAATAAGTCACTTGTGTATACTATAGTTGAATTAAATATGGGCATGCATACATATGTACGTAGAATAATCAAAGTCCGATCCGACTATAAAAGTCAAGGATAAGAACTCTGATATTTTATTCATTACACAACGCGCATTTATTGATCAATTACATGTTTTAGATTCCTTTAGGAGCGGTAAGAGCAGTTTTGTCTAATTATGATAGGTGTATATTCCTTGCGACCTTGTATTGATTAATTAACCCATATTAATTTATTAAATTGAATTATATACCACACATATATAAAATATAACTGAGTAGATCTAAATTGTATAGAACTGAAGAAGTTTTCAATTGAAGATAACATAATCCTACTCATTAACTTTTCCATCATTTTATTTCCAAGTAGACATAAAAAATTGTATACCTCTCTACTAGGAACTTTATACATTACAATTAATATAATTTTAAGTGAAAAATGAAAATAAAGAATTAAAATATAGTAGTAATTTATTTTTTAATGAAAAATGTGTATAAAGGTGTAAGATTTATTATTATTATTATTATTATTATTATTATTATTATTATTATTATTATTATTATTAGGTATATGGTACTATATTATTTTTATTAATGTATAAAGATCAACCGGAATGAACTAGTATTCTTAATTATTAAGTGGATGACGATAATGTTACTAATTCTTTTAGTTCATAATGTTATTATTTAAGAGCAAAGTTTCTAATGCCAGAGTAACATTTCTTTTTTTACATTTAGGAGGTGTTCACTTTACTTAAAAATTACTTTTACTTCAGTCTAATTCAACTCGACTTAATTATATTTATATTAATTTAATTAAATTTAGTTCAGTTCAATTTAATAAATTTCAGTTGAAGCGTAGTATTGATGAATTTGTATAACAGAAGATTGTCATAAGCTTCACACGTAACTAAAATTGTTATAGCATTAATATATGTGCTGAAGCATCGTAATCTGCCTTATAATGAAGTGTGAGTGTCTCTGATGGGCTATCTTTGGATTAATTTCCTAGAAATATAATTATATTGCAAATAAAATATATAGTATTACAAGACACGGTCTCTATCTAGAGACTTCTCACACTATGGATAATAAGAATATTAATACTATATATAAATCAAATCGTCTATGTTGTTAACGAAATACGTTTTATTGTAATATAAGAAAATATCAATGTTGAGAATACAAGTGCTTGATCAATAATATTGATAATTTTCTCAATAATATATGTTCATCTCTAAATAAATTATATGGAGCGACACAAGTATTTTGATCAATAACATTCATCATTATCTTAATAATATATGTTCATCTCTACATAAATTGTAGCGCCCATAATTTTAAATTAACGAACTTAGAAGAATATAATTCGTGCTAAAACGTGAATTTGTAAAAGCGATGATTTCAACTTTATTAGAACTTAATCCATGATCCAACATAAAACGTACTAAACGTCCATGCCATGAAATCCGTGAACATAAAACCTTAAAATGATTTAAAGGTTTTAAACGTGCAAATGTCTGGTGCAAATCGCGCTTGAGATAAAGTTCTCAAGTGATAGTACGATGCATGATTTAAATGTAAACGTGAACAATGATGACGATAAACTGATGTAGGCCATGACCACTGATCCGGAATGTTAGTCCCCGCTCCAGATAGCTCCAGCTCACCTAAAAGTGTTTATAAATAAGGGGTTAGTCAAACCACTGGCTAAGCAAGTTTCATGCACGTGCCATGACCTAAGGTTCTATCTTTGTATATTTTACATCTTTTAGTCTTGACTTAATACAATGCAACTTATAACCTGACTTGACTCTAACATAACTTGACTTGACCTAACATGATTCTTGTCTTTTAATCGCGAGCTCACTTGGCATTGTAGGTTCTACCGTTGTCTATGGTGGCTATACATGGCATGACATGATTACCAGTCGAAGTACTAGTACCATTTTCAGCCGTTAATAACATGAATAACTTGAATACTTGACTCAGGCTACATTATGCTAAGGCTTCCCCTACGAGCCCGTTAATTACATGATCTTAAATCCTATAACTTACATTTTATTAAAGTGATCACTCCTAGCTGATATGAATCCTAAGTTAATGTGAAACGAAAAGAACATGCTAGACCGGAACGTGTACTGCCAATTTATACAATATACAAAGATTTTCAAAGTGACATATGAACCTATAGTATTATAAATGTGCAATATATTCACTGAAATATGAAATGGCTCAACAACAGAGATGAAAATCAATGTTAATTGCTTGTATATTGTTTAAACTAACTATCATAAAAATGCAAAATAACAATTTTTATTCATTGCATAGTAACAACTAGCTAATTCACAAAGAGTCCGTCCAACACATATATACATGCAACGCTAGCCCGTCTCATTATAAATAATTTAACCCGCCTCCAATTGCATGTTAATTTGCACATGACAGTAACGCATCAGATCCCAAACTATAACAACTTTTTATAAGTATAACTTAGATATAGACATGGTAAAGGAGTGATCATATGTGAATGCAAGAACCAACATATTAGCCATACTAACCAAAATAGCTCTATATATACTTCGGAAGACGAGTCTTGCTAAATGAAATGTCATTACCTTAACAACTTCAACACACTTGAAAGTAGCCATGAAACTAACATGTTTGAGAATATGCATACGTAATGATATATATACAAGATCAAATTCCGAGGATATATGGTACTAATGGAACTGTCTATGAGCATGCCATGTTAGAAGATCACACATATAAATATGGTGCAAAGCATACGCTAGATGTAAATCCTAAATTGTATGACCTAGGAAACTTGCCTTGATAAGATCCTCTCAACTAGTAGAAAAAGCCCTCGCCTAAGAACCACAATAATATCCCAACCTCGTAAAACCGTTGATCCTTTCCTCTTGTTTGCCTTGCACTTCTCTAGCCTTCAAATTGTTCTCGATGTATACAAGACACTTAGAAGTGAAAAGGGAAAAGTAGTGTTTGATTGAAGTATTTTGGATGAAAATTGATGGAATGAAAATGAACAAAATGATCCTGTCAAAATGCAAAAGAGCAAATATCACAACTCTTTGATTCCTCTTTTGTAACTCATGGGATATAATTATGAGTAGTTTATGTATATTAAATGGTTGGTTATAAAAGTAAATAAATGGGGTAATTGGTGAGGAAATTTGGATGGCTTAGTTCACAAATTTAGATACGACTGAATCGTACGCTCTAACAAATTTTTGATAAGACGCGATAAAACGTTACTTGAATTTTCAGATTGTTACATAAATTATCTAGTGACCGTTTTTTCAAGATACTTGCTCATTTGACACAACCTCCACATCAACTTAACATTCTTCTATGTTGAGACCCCATGATCGAAGTAGCCGTTTTAAGGCACAATTAGCCCCTGGTTTTACTTTTAGGCTTTCTTAAAATACATTACACCACATAGATATTGTAGTATAAACTTATAGCGTAGTAAATATTTTACTTCCTCTAAAGCTAGGGATATGATAATTTGTCTTTGCTTGCACTCGTTACATTCAAATACTCCACCCAAAAACAAAGGATCAGACCTCACCTACAAGGCTACACAACTAGTCTCCAAATCCATTATTGATGTTAAAACATCTACAACACAACAAATTGACACTCCTTTATTTGTTACAAAAAAATCAAGTAGCTAAATCGACAGAATGATCCGTTTCCAGGATTGTTTTCTCCTTAACATATAATATTATAATTATAATAACTAGACAATGCCAAATTTATCATCGGATACATTTTTAAACTCTAATCATCAATCTATGTATAGAATAATTATCATTTTGGAAAATCAAACAGGTAACTTCTTAGTTATGGGTGTCTCTGATTGCGCTCAACTACAAATATTACGATAAAAAGATATTTATTGATGAAACGAAAAACATTAATATGTGTATAATGAATATTACTTCAATGAAAATAGAGGTATATAATAGATTATATACCCGTACTTGCTTCTCTTAATTGGCAATGTGGAACTTCTCCAGCAGTTTTCACATCTTTAAATAGAAAGTTTTCATTTAATAGACAAGCCATGACTTCTAAATTATTTCTAAAAATTTTATAATTATAAATTCATATCATCTGCAAATCTTTCTTATATTTTACAAATTAATATTTATATATTTAATTTTAAATATACCCTAACTAGAACTAAATACTAAATATAGCATATACTTATAATGTTGAGAGTGAATATATATTTTTTCACTTTCCATATAATAGGTAGTAAGTATTACGTGAGACAGTCTACTCATAATTTATTTAAAAATTACAATGTTTGAGGAAAAAAAGTAGTAAGTGCTAACAAATTCCACTATATATCTTTTTTTATAAAATATAAATATTTTAATTAATAAAATGAATGTTTTTATTAACTATCACTACAGAATTTGTAATAAGTAACAAAATATACTAATAGCGCTAATTAAAACAACTTCCATGAGGCAGGTGAAAGAAGTAGCCTCGTTCCTTCTCCAAATCATATTTGACGACCAAATTTCATTTTGACATAAATTGATCCTTTGAAGTCTCAGTATATAAAGCACTGAGCTAACTGTTCATTTTTCATCAAGACTAGCACCCTCAAGACTTCTACTGAACTAGAGCTCAGAGAGTAATAAATAAAAAATGGTGAGGGCACCTATTATAGATGACAATGGGATGAAAAAGGGTGCTTGGAATCAAGAAGAAGATGCCAAACTCAGAGCTTATATCCAAAGATACGGTCACTGGAACTGGCGATTGTTGCCCAAGTTTGCTGGTAATTAACTCTTTCAAAATTTCAGTTTCATATATTTTCAAATCTGAAGAAACATTTTATAACTTCGTTTCGGATTAATTTTATAGGACTTGCAAGAAGTGGAAAGAGCTGTAGGCTTCGGTGGATGAATTACCTGAACCGGGCTTGAAAAGAGGGAACATTAGCCAGCGTGAGCATCATCTGATTCTTCAACTGCATGCCAAACTTGGAAACAAGTAATTTAGCTTAAACTTAATACTTATTGCAGGTTTCTAAATTACTCCAAACACTCATTGTATTATATTTTAACATTAATGAAGGTGGTCAGCCATGGCATTGAAGCTGCCTGGAAGAACTGACAACGAAATCAAGAACTACTGGTATGGTCACATAGTGAAAGTAAATGGTAAAAGAAATCCAGCTGGGAGAACCATCCGCAAGGAGGAAGAAGTTATCAAGGCGAATGTGTTGGAGAACATGTTACTTGAAGCTTATGAAGAGAACCTGTTACTTGATGCTTATGAAGCTCCTAGTTGTGAAGCAAAGTACAGTTCTACTAATCAAAATGATGAACCGGTTTCCCCAGATGATTACAAGTTAGAAACTGAAACTGGTCATAGTTCTCCAGATTATTCAACTAGTGCAGAACCAATGACACCAGATTTCTGGAGAAAACCATTCGAACCCGATACAGATACTACTCTAGTTTTAGATGAATAGAAAAATAATAATTACCAAAATGTGTAATTTGTTTGTAAAATTACACATTAATTATTTGAGTCGGTAGCTTCCTTTATTATAACGTAAAGTTATGCCGGCCGGTTAAATAAATGAACATATTGAGTTTGCAAGAACTGATCAGTATTTCACAAGTAAATGAAATGGTGATATTTGATTGCAATCGAACCAAAATATCACATTTTGGGCTCCCTTCCTGCGAAATCCAAAGACATATATCTAGCATGGTGTAGTGTGGTTCATGTGGAAATCAAGAAACGTGGTGAATTTTAAAGGCGATATTCTGCACATATGAAAACTTTTGAACTGATAAAATTCAATATCTGGAATAGGTTTAAAATGGAGATCTCGTGAACACTAATTACAGTTATGCAACTTATGTGGATTGGGAACTTTGCCCAAAAGGTGTTCTTGACTTGATGATTGTGTTCTTCTTGTAATCTGGAGTCCCCTGGCTCATGGGCAGATTGTATAGTTCGGTCTGTTTGCTGTGTCTGCTTGGTGCTGGCAGTTTCTAATTTTGAATTTGGTTGGATTGGTTAAGTCGACCCATCTCTGTTGTTTTGTGGCTTGACTCTTCAGCATTTGAAAAGCTTATGCTTCTGTACTTGTGGCTGTACTTTTGTGATATGGGCTTATGGCACAACTTGTGCTATGATCCTCATTCTTAAAAACATTAGCTTCTTAAAAAAAAAAAAAATCACATATGAACCGACCGAATAGGTTCAATTCGCACCCTTGATTTCAGAAAGGGTTATTTTCTACGTGTATAAATAGGTTAAAACCTTCAATGTTTATAAATTATAACACACAACATTATGTTGAAGAGCAAGGGAGAACAAGAGTAACTAAGAGCAAGAACCAAATTCAAACAATTGTGTCAAGATCAAGCTTGGAAGCTCTAAGGAGGCAGCAAGTTCAAGAAAGCGCCAATCAAGAAGTTCACGTAGACCTTCAATAAGTTCACGAAGTCAGTCAAGAAGTTCAAGGAATCACTCAAAAAACCTCTTTAAGAAGTTCAAGAAAGCAAGTATTTGATCAATTTGAAGCGGTCCCACATACTTGGAGAAACGTTGTTGGGAGATGAAGCTCCTTAAATTAAGATCAAAGTCCATAAATCCCGATTAAGCCCATCACAAAGATGTGGAGGTCTTCGTCCAAATTCATGCAGCACCTTGGTCTAATTCAAGAACAATTGCAAGTCCCTGCAACCCTCGAAGAGAGAAGTATCGATGTTCATCAAGTCCTCCTCCATGTATGACGTCACCTTAAATTGCTCACCACTTGTTTTGATGAAGAGCATAGTGTGGATGGGTGTTGGCAAGCATAGTGTGACGACTTTCTAGCTGGTTCGGAACAATGACCACATTCTAAATTGCTTGTCGGTTGCTTTGTTAAAGAGCATAGGGTTGAGTTAGCAAGTTGTGGGTTTGGAGATGTGATGGTAATTTACTTGGGTGTGGATTCTTCGAGACATTTTAGAGAAAATTGCGGAGGCTTGATTGGGCAGAATAGAAGTTTTACGTTGGGTTTTGGTGTTTATTTTGTGTAACCGATGCTAAGCAGGTTTCTGAAGGCCATAGTAGTTTTGAAGTGTATATGCTTGGGATATTTGTATTGTGTATCAAAAGAAAAAAAAGTCGTCCTCTGAAACCAACTAGAAAAGGAAGCATGATGAATCGATTTATATACAAATACATGAAACATAAGTGAATAACAATAATTCGATGCATCTCTTATCAGGTAATGTAGACTAAGTTATTAATTTATTGGGAATATAAATAATTATTTCATATTTTCATTTTTGCGAATGGAGTTTTACATGCATTCATCAAGTAAACTTTTATCTACATATAATAGAAAGCTAGCATCAACATGAAGGCTTTGTGAACTAAGATAACTAGCGAATGTACATACATATACAATCCCTAACAAGTAACAAGTAACAAGTAACAAGTAACAACAATAGCTGAGCAAGATACGAGGAACTCACAGAGAAGAAGAGGAGGCAATGGAGGCCGTTCTTATAAATTCTTTGTGACGTTGTTGAGGCTCGTTCCAGTTCATTCCTGGAGAATGGTTCTGCTCTGCAAGAACAGCTAGAATGGATTAGCATATTTCCAGATGGATTGAAGCCCACTAAAATCCATTGCTGTGGCTAGAGTCTGGTATATGATGTACTCTAACAAACGAGCCTACTTGGAAAAAGATGTGCAAGAAACTCTAACCTGCTCTAATGTCTTCATCACCAGAGGTCGAATTTCAATGCTATGGACCAGGAAAAAATCTTTCTGGGATCAGAACCAGAACATACGTGGACCTCATGCTTCTTTATTACTCACCTGTTCTTACATTTTCTGGCTCAATCAAGTTGTTTTCCATCAAGGAATAGTATTATCAGTACTACTAAGGCAATGACAGAAAAGAAAAGCACAGAACTTTAGAAATGATTTATACATTGTCTGATTGTCAAACATAGAAAACTGCACGTAAGGTAACCAACTGATAATGACTAACAAATCTACTAGTAACAAATATCCTCACTATCAACAACGATCATAAAATGCAAGCAGAGTGATGAATACTGAATATTGACCACAAAAGATATTCATCAAGTAATTAAATGAGGCAGAACAGAATCAAACAACCTTGTCTTTTAGTGTATATATCAAGAAGTAACTAAAGGAATTTGTAATGGTATACTCTAATGTATACTAAATTACTAAAACACCAGACCGCCATATCTGGACTTGTTGTATACTCCATATTCTATCAGCCAAGAATGAGAGAAGCAAAACAAATCTGTGGCCTAGGATAACGAAAAATCGAAAGTCCCATCAGGCTTCAGCTTACTAAGCCTAAACAACAATAACCATAAATTGTTTAGATTCAAACCATCATAGTCACATCAGGCTTCAGCTTACTAATTTACACACGCAGAGAAATCAGTTTGGTAAAGCAATCTAAAGCTACGAACTTGAAAGAACAGGGCGAATGACCAGCATAGGATTCCATTCAGGTATTGAAGCAATATAGACTAAGAAGCAATTCATTTGAGCACGTTATTACCTTGAATCGAAGACGATGAGTTGAATCGTAGGATCACGAGCTAAATAGAAACCCTAGGGGAGAATTTAGATTTGATTTGGGCGAGATGAGACTCGCTCTTTGTCTCGCCTTGAACGAGATTTGTTGAATCATAAATGGAATTAGGGCTGAGAGCAAATCTGAGATACCACGCAAAAAGAGTTTAATCGATGTGAGAGTCAGAGAGATGAGCTGAGGAATGACAAAATTGGATTTGTATCGATCAGAATTGGAAGTCTATGAGGAGAGAGAGAAGAAACCGATCTTTTCAGTTCAATGAACGCGCGCATACACTTCTACACGCGCCCAGGTTTTTCGATATGTGAAAACTAGTATTTGTGATTCGTGCCACACAAATATCTACATGTAATTCTTATTCTTTTCAATTTTAAAATTTATATTATAAATTTCTTAGGTATAGACTAACTTTATAATAAGCTCAAGCCTTATTTTAATTTGAGAAATCACCATTATGTCGTGATCCCGCGAGGGTAAACTAACCCCAAAAAATTCGTTTTCAATTTGTTGCAGATTGCAACTTGTCTGCATGAAGCTGTAATGGCCAAAATTCGCTCTTCCAACAAGACTAGCAAATTGGTCCATCGAGACCCCGACCCAATCGATGATCTC
>JAYMSP010004983.1:0-14765 GCA_036897095.1 Plantago elongata
TTGATGGAATTTGGAGTCATCGATACAGTTTCATGTCTTTTTGGGTTTATTTTGAGTGATGACTTTGCATTCGAGTTATTCATACCTGAAACAGTTTGATTAGCCATTGCCAATTTGTACTGAAACTTCATGTGGAAAATTAAGTTCAATACATACTACTTCCTACCACTTCAATGGGTTCAATACTAGTTGAATGCTTTACAACTAGTTCAATAACTAGACACTATAAACTGTAAAAATCTGAAATAAGAGGTCAATATGGGCTCTTTTTTGTGTTTAAATAGCACCAATTCTTCCTTCCAATGGCTATTTTTTAAAAAATAACGGTAACTAAATTAATTACGGGTAAGTACCGGATAAACCAAATTAATTACATCCAGGTCCTCATGTGATCCTCACGTGGACTTAAGCTGTTTGGCCAAATGTAAAATCTGAAATTCAAGTATGGGTAGAAATGAATTTTTCGGGATTAAGTTCGCTGAAAGTAATATTCGTGGACCTGGATGTAATTAATTTTTATCGACTAGGACTTTGATGTAATTGTTGATCTGGGTGGTAGCTATCTGCAACTTTTAAATCTAACATGTGGTGTAGATGTAATTCGCCCTTTTTAAATTATTAAACTGAATTATAATATAAAATATAAATAAATATAATAAAACTGAACTGAATTGAATTTAATATTTTAATGAAAACGTTTATGTATTGAAGATAAACATACTAAGAATACTTTAGTCTCGCGAGCTGAGCATAATTGACTTTAAGTCACTAATTAGAATACTAGATTAGTTAGTACTAGTAGTTACTTGTTGACTGATAATAAATTGATGGTCAAATGATGAGCACCTTTTTCATGATGAATGTGTTTAAAAAGTCACACAAATTGTATAAGATCATTCACACCTGAATCTACTGGAATTAGATATAATTCGACATCTTAAATTTCTCCATTTCTCTAATCTCCACACCGCTAAATTAATAATGTGACGATAAAATTGATGGCACTAAGTAGTTATTAATGTGGCCATAAAGTTACATAAATAGTAATTGGGCTTATTATTAAGACCATACCCTTTTACGACATTAGAAAGCAACCGACAACATAGTGATATAGTGATGGACGAGAGAAGACGAAGTCTTAATTACGCGTTCTTTTACCTTTTTCTCTAGCTTTCTTTGAGGAGCAATAAAGTTTTTTCTTCGATCCATATTCCCTAATGAATGAATCTCCATCATTATGCTTGTTGTTTTATGCTGTACCAACTCAAGACATAAGACAATGGTGTGTATGATGACAACTTTAACAATCCCGGCACTGAAGAAATGCCCCATTTGATGCTTGACTCGTCGTAAGATTGTGACAAAAGGTTCCGACTTGCGACAGACAGGTACATGAAACTTACGTAAAAACTTGCATAGTATGATGAAAAGCGACGGTTAAATTTGAAGATAACTAATTAGATATATACAAATTGTCATAATTACTCAAAGTGGCTAAATTGAAGTATGGTCTCTTCATCCCTATGATGAAGAACATAAAGTAGATAATATATCAAATCAATGTGAAAAGTAGAAAACAAAAGAATCTATCAATATCTAATCTATCTACTATATTGTCTATACCTTTCTTGTTTTGTCTGGTGCTAGTGCTATACATGTCCTAATCTAACCTTAATTAGGCCTTGGCCTCTAAAACTGAAGAACAAAAGAATCCAAAACTGTGCCAAAATGTAATCAAACTGCACTCCTAGTGTCCAATTCCGGGACTAGGGACGGAACGTAGGATCCGGTCAACTGCAGACAAGTGGCGGGCGATGAGCTTCTGGTCGATGGTGACGGAGTGGCCTTTCTTGCTTGGTGTAGAAGCTGGTACTTTCCCTTTTGGTAGTGATGTTAGGTACATCCTCATGTCAGCCAAAGAAGGCTTGTTACTAGCCTTGTTGAATTCACTATGTTGAGGTTGGGGTTGGTCAGGTAGAAGTTTTCGACCGGTCGTCGAGACGATCAAGGATGTAGAGGTGATGAGGAGGAGTAGAAGTAGGATGTTTGCTTGAGTCATCTTGTTGAGATATGTAGAGAGAGTTGGAATGAGTATAGGTGGAGAGAAGAGAGAAAATGAAGGAGAATGAATTGAGGAGTGGGCTTGTATGGTTTAGGTTGTATTTATAGGTAATATGGAGCCACCTAGTCAGTCTTGTATTAAGCCGCGTAGGTGACGGGTCAAGTGAGGTCCTTGCGTCTCAAGTTAGTTTGAGTTAGAGCCAAGTCAAATTTCATCTTTTCCTTTCTCTTTCCCTACTTGAGTTTATACTTATGGAAAATTACACAAACCAACTGTAATTTCAAAAGATTACGATACAGACTCAAAATAAGTATAGCTGTATTACGATGGTTGTGAGCTAAAATTGTATTTTTTTACTTAAAATTTAAGTGTTGAAATGTACGTTGGTATTTAATTAGTTTGAATTCAATTCCAAAATCAAATTTGATTAATAATTAGATTGGAGTTTAGTTTTGAAGTTCTATAATTTTATCAAACTCAATTGAATGCCCCAATAATAAGTAAAATGCCCAAACTAAGGATTAACTTTTTTACTTAAACTCAACTTGAATTAAGCTAAAATCAAATATGCTTTTTAATAAGAGAAGATAAAGAGTTCAGGTTCAAAATTATATTATTAGGATTCGACTTAATCAAATTCTAGAATTTGTCACATTGTAAATGAACGTGAAGAATTAAATTGCCTTTGGGAAATATGATCATCTCCCCAAATATCTAACATGATACTTCATCGCAATAGATTTAGCTCTATAATATATATTGACTTTTGTAAGTTTTCATTATTTTCCATTGAAAACTTGCAACATTTCAGTGTCATTTCTTATTATGATCAAATATTAATCATTATTTATGATTTCTGATATTTTAGATACGAAAGTTAGAATGGGTCCGACCAAATTGAAGCTGAAACAGAGTACCCTGTTTTTCACTAGTTGAATGAATCTAGAATTAATTCAGTGTCTTCTTTTTTATAGTGCGCTCGACGTGCTACCTTGACATACACTTGGAATAAATTTTATTTTAGGTACACTAAACTAAAATGGAACACTCGTTTAATTGAAAATCTTCGATTAATTTTCCGATTAAATTGAAAATTTAATTTTCCCCTCAAATTTGTATTTGACTTGAATTTTGTATTTAAATTTCAAATACAGAACACGTACCGCGTCCACAATAATTCTCGATATAAATTGTGTATTATAATTATAAAATAATTTAAATAATTATGAAAAATATTTTAAAATAAAAAAAATCATTTTAAATTTTTTTACAAACAATAAAAAAATTTAAATTAAAATCACATTAGCTAATTTATAGGTATAAATTGTTGAATATAATTCAAAAATATTTTAAACAATATAAATAAAAATATTTTACATTTTATTACACATAAAATTAATTAAAAATAAAGAACGCAATTTGCACAATAAATCTTCATTTGGGTTCTTGAATTTTGGTGATTTGTCTTTTTTATTTAAGCAAATTGTGTTTTTTAAATTTATTTTTATTTTATATGTAATGAAATGCAAATTTTTTTTTATATACGTTAAAATATTTTTAAAAT
Source organism: Plantago elongata (assembly GCA_036897095.1). Classification (NCBI taxonomy): domain Eukaryota; kingdom Viridiplantae; phylum Streptophyta; class Magnoliopsida; order Lamiales; family Plantaginaceae; genus Plantago; species Plantago elongata. The sequence continues at coordinate 3,627 of JAYMSP010004983.1, forward strand.
TTTTTTACTTCATTTTTTTTAATTATATTAAACATTTTATACCAATAAATTACAAGAGAGTGACACGTGTCCCGTATTTCAATTTGAATTTCAAAAATTCAAGTCAAATACGAATCAACGGTCAAAATATTAGAGCTCTGTAGTTAATGAGATTTTAATTTAATTTAATTTTCTCTGAACAAGATTTTATAATTTTAAAAATATTTTTCATAATTTTTTGAATCATTTTATAATTATAATACACAATTTATACCAAGAATTAACGTGGACACGATACGTGTCCCATATTAGAATTTTAAATATAAATACAAGTTAAATGCGGATCAAATACAAATTTTGAGGGGAAATCGCACGTCCAACGACTATGTCATCAATTTAATAGGAAACTAAATTGATGACTCTCACTTTAATGTAATGAAATTGATCAATTTCATTTTAATATATACCTGACGCTGTGTTTTGATCATGTATAAAAAACAATTTCCCTACACCTAACTGGAGAAGTAGAACCAAGAATTAATTCCCAGAGCATGGTTGAACAAATCTTCTAATTGTGCTCAACATACAACATGGAATTTCACCACACGATGAAACAAAATTTTAAATTTAAACATTTTAATATCATGCAACATGGCGAAGACAGTTAAATTGATGGCAATGAGTAAAATTAAGTTCACAGAATTATTGAATTAAGTTTTGTTTAATTATATCTTATTTGTATATTATAATTTAATTCAGTTTAATTTAATATTTTTAATTTTAATTAATTAATTAAAATAATTAAAGTTGAAGATTTGATTAAATTAATTTGCAGTAAACACTCCAACAAGGCCGGTAAAAGGATATCCTTAAAGTAGGATGTTGGTATGGAGGTGGACTTGGATCGATGGAACAAGAAAAGAAGTGAGTTAGGTTTTATTGAAGGAGACAGTGGCACCCAAATGTCGTTTAAGGAACGCCGCGTGGAAACATTGTTAGGTGTGCTACAGAATTTAAGCCGCCGGCCAAATTTCATTTCCCTTTGAAAATTTCCCTCACTAGCTTAGCTATTCGTGTATTACAAAATTTTAAGAGCGCGGTATATAATAATTATTTAAAAATATTTATATATTTAAAATATATTACGTTTAGCTCAATCAATCGATCACTAAACACAATAACAATTAATTCTACAGTGTTTGTCTAACAGATGAGACAACTATCACACAAACAATTAATCAAACACATAATTAAACAACTCTCAAACACAAGATTTTACGTGGTTCGATAAATGTCTACGTCTACGGGAGTAACCAGAGATTCTATTATTGACCAGTTCGATTACAGTGATACAACAACACTTCAACAATGGAGAATTACAGAGAGCCGATCGAAATATCAGAGAAAACTGTTTTCAGAAGCTTGAAGAAGAAGTTAACTAATTCTGTTGTGAACTAACTAACTCTCTTCATTGTAGAAACCTTCCAGCCTTATATACGCATGCTATGACACCATATCACATGTCATCACGTGTCACGGGACAACCAGTGAATGACACATCACTCAGCCCATGTGAACTCACAATCTCAGCAGCTTCACCAACTTATTCCAGCTGCCAGCTTACATAAACATCCCAGTGTTATTTTTACTGTCTATCTGACTGTTGTTGTACATTGACTTCAATACTTTACAGTTTAAACCTCCCTGAATTCAATCTACTCTTTACAAAATAAAACTATTGATGTCATTTAAAATATTATTTAATAACTGTGTATTTGTGCACAATTATTATTAATATATAAATTGTAATTGATAATATTAATATTTTTCGTTAAAAATTCATAAACCATCCGCACAAGACATAATTTAATAATTGATAGGTATATAGCCACCGTCCATGTCAAAACATGCACTTAGACTTTTAACTGGAAATTAGTAGTATTACTGAACATTTTTTATTCAACTCTCAAGTTCACACACTCAATCACTCCGCTTGCCTGCGTCCAGCATACGTCTTGCTCCCATAACTTCACTAACCACTCTTCCTTTTCTATTCATATATTCATACTAGTACACAAATTTTGAAGAGAAATGCACTTAATTGTACGATGAAATTTGTTTAAGTTAATTGGTTCTTAATTGGTAAGTCACTTCAAATTCGAGTCATTTTTATTATTTTAAATAAAATAAGATAAAAATTAATCTATAGTTTGTTATTTTGCATACTATCTTTATACTATAACGCCTATATCAAAAACTATGTAGTACCGATATTTCTATGTAATGTCAATTCGTCAACTCAATTTTTAGCCTTTTGCTCGGTAGTTTTTTAGAGATATTGCTAGTTCCATGACCTACATAAACATATTAAGGTGTATGGTAGTTGTAATGTTATGTAAATTATCGATAATACTTCTCCGTTCTTTTAATAACTTTTTAACTTTTCTTTTTTAAAATTACGTTAGAAATTTTTTAACCCCATAAATAAAAAGTTTCACACTCACTAATTAATTCTTTATTATTTATCTTTCCTACTTTATTTAATCTCTCTTTTACTTTATTACGCACTTACAACTTTATTAATATAATATCCACTATAAATTACTTTTTTATTATAATTTTTTAACTGAAAAGAAAGTAAAATGCTATGAAGTTTTAATTGGATCGGAGGGAGCAAGGCGGTTATTAAAATTTAATTTCTTTATATTGGTATGTATGCATCTCTTTTCTTATCTTTTCTTATCCGTTGAGTACGTACAAATTATTGAAGTCAAACGACTCAAACCCCACGGTCCTACAAATTGTGAATTTTGCTTAAACTAATGGAAAACTTTTTCATATTAATTGCAATTAAATCAACATTTTCAACTTTCTACAGATCGTCACATGCCCATGTCCGTGGCAATATTTTTCGGTCTCAACCGATTCTATTTCCTACTACTAATATATTGACCGGCCCTCGTTTTAATATATATAATTAACTAACTAAATCTCTCTCTAATCCTTTACTTAAAAGTCATGCACAAAACAAACAAAAATTCTTCCGTCACACTTTGCTACCCACCTATCACGCGCAGAAATATTCTACCCGCACTAGGGATCTCATTTTCTCAAATCAGTCATACTTCATTCCAAGTACTACATGACAAGATTACATGCATTTCGTATATATATTTTTGTACCGAAATTCAAAATTACAATCAAAGAACCGTAATAAAAAACTCCCATATCATATTGAAATTAACGTGTCAGGAATATTGTTGATTTGTAGACTATTCCGTATGTGTAAATGATTTGTCTGATGCAAAATACTAAATGTGGTGAGTGAAATACATACAAAATCAATGTTGATTAGTTGCACAATTAAGAGAGAAAAGAAAAGTTTGTGTCGTAATAATTAGAACCTTTCCATCCAATTAAGAGATCTTTAACGCAATAGTCTGAATGGTAATTAATATTATAATGAGTCTATATATTAGTAGTTTGTTTGTTTATCTTTAACTTTATCGATTGCTAAATCTAAAGCACGAAGATGCTTTTGTGGAGTGATATTGTCCCTCTGTCGATCACAAAAGTTTGAAAAATATTGATTGTTGAAAAAGCCCTTCATGACTTGTTGCTGGCTGCTAAACATTTACAATGTCCAAGTTATGCCGTCACGTACAATAAGCCCATTCTCACCTTATCAATAATCAACATACAAGAACAAACAATAATACTTGAAAATTTTGTAATTTCATGTACTGTCAATCATGCTTCTTTTAGGAAAATTGCCGACGCGATCGAGTAGATTCGACATCTTTGGATGGGCTCGAGATTAAGATTGTCTATTTGTTTGATCTGCATGTATCATCCTTTTGTTTTCTTAACGTACATCACTCTAATTTTGTCAACCATTTTGAAAGGATGGGTTAAATTAGGAATTAAGGGACCAACATGTCATGTACGTACGGTCCCTAAATTCTCGGTTTTGAAATATGTTTCAAATTCTTAACATATGGTATATTGAAACATTTCGTGATATTTCAAGTATAAGCGTATAAAAATTAAAACCACAATTCTTAGTGAAGGCCTCTTCATATTGGAGAAATCACACAACCACAATTCAAGAGTTTTGGCTAGGTCACCCAATTCACAGGTTCATACACGTATTAAAGGAGTGTTTGATACAATGTTAAAATCTTGAATGGTGTTATGAAAAATTCGAATGTTTCAAATAGCTTTTCTTAATTTTCCATATACATTTACTATTTTCTCTTATTTTTTATAAGGTGGTACAGTGAAATATAGTTTGGTGATATAAATGAGATACATGCATGCAGAGTTCGAATTTTGGTAGAGATATATAAGGTGATTTAGAAGTAAAGACGTATTAGTATATGAGTAATTGTAATCTGATCCGTTCTAAATTATGTTTACTATTCTCCTTACATACACACAGTGCAGGCCAGAATGCATAAATTATTAAGCGTAACATCATCGATCATCAATTCATGATCATGCTGGCAATTCTGTTTGCTTGAATGAACTTTGATATAAAAACAAAACCTATGGATTATGATCAGTACCTGAATTTGGTCGAATTTTTACGCCAATTAAACTAAGATGCTACATTTGTTTCAATATGCCATGATCTCTTTCTTAATAGATTAATCCGTTGACCCTAATTCCTAATCTGCATTAAGTATGGAATCTTAACATCTTAACAAGAAAATTGGCAGGCATATATTTTAAATAATAAGTGATGTTATATCTTGTAATATTAATTAAAGTCATGTATATATATTAAGGTCAAACAGCAGGATATTGCTTCCAAAATTCTCTTGCTTCAACGTATACATGTCTGCTTGACTAGAATTATTGGCTCCTTAAGTCCTTACCTAATTTTAAGTAAACTGCCTTCATTTAATTAGTTCAATTAATATATAATCCTATAGTAATAACTTGAAGGGACAAGATATAATACGAATTAATGTATACAACATTCAAAGTATGCACTCTTAAAGCTGGGACTCTTAAAGGTAGCCAATTCCAATGGAAGATGAAGGTTCGGGACTTGAATTCCCTGAATGACGAAAGAATTAAATATATTTTTTATCAAATTAGTATCATTATCTACAAATAATCTACAATGAAGTGCAATAAATGAGTTGGAAAGTCACTTCCTTCCAACTAATAAATTGGGAAATTTCATTGACGATTGGTTCCCACTCATGAACGGTTGGACATATTTTATAAAATATGAGATCACTAGCTCTCTTCTTTATAAGTAATTTTGAGGGGTTAACGGCTCTAGATTAATGCACGATATTAGATATATGGCGGGTTGTACATGTAGCTACATGGACTTGAGAGACTAAGTTGCAGTTTAGATTGAAATTGTGATTGAATTTGTTTGAGTTGGGATAAATTGATGAATAGTAACTAAATTATAATTGAGTTGTTAAAATTTGTGTTTGGTATAGAATTGAAGTTGAATAAGATTGTGTAGGTTTGTTATGTAGGTTGTGTAAGAGATAAATGATTGGTGTAAGTATGATGTGACTGTTATTGAGATTTGATAGAGTAGATTTGGTTGTTTAATTGATTATTTATTGATTTTAAGATTATTAGAATGAGATGATTGGTTAAATTTAGTTGAAATTTATTTGGTATTATTTGGGAATTGGAATAATATTTGTGGTGATGTGACAAGAAAAATAGCGGAAGACTTAGGATAGCTAGTGGTATTATGTGAAGTTGGAAGAATTGATGGACTGATGGAGATAGAATTTGAATGTACTTTTTCAATTGAAATTGAATTTTTTTTACAAAATGTTTAACTTGAGTGGAGAAATAGCCACTTCATCGGTATGACAAACGACCCTGAGTTAGTAACTCAATTTTATTTGGCAATGGAATGAAGAATTTAAATAGGATAGTCGAATATAAGTTCTTTATTTCTTAATTACAATTGAAGTAGAATTTTATTCCAATCAACCACTACCTCTAAGTCTCTAATGTCGGTAAGTTTTGTCTTATTTAATACTAAAAAAGAAGGTGAGGAATAGAAGGAGCATAAGTTGGGTGTAAGCACAAACTACAACAGTTTTAGTTGATGAACAAGAAGCCAATGCATGTGCAATGTATAGAGTACACGTTCGAGTAGTTGAAAATGTCTTTGCTTCATAATCATAAGTCACGTTGTTATCGAAGTTTGAGATTAGTCAATGACCCTGTCAAATATCACGGATAATTGTTTTCCGAACTGAAGACTACTATACACTCTACAGTAGTATACACGGCCACTTTGGGACGCAATGCTTGCTTTTAATTCCGCATGACCGCATGAACCCAATTTACAAATAGTAGTACGTTTGTCGTACTTAAAATTTTAATTTATTACTCCATTTATTCCTTATAAAAGTTGTGATCTTTACTTTTACGAGTCGACTCTCATCTTTAATCATAAAATTACTTTTAAATGGAATAGTAAATAGTTTTATAAAATTATGAGACTGATGAACATACGATTTAAATGCCCTGATTTAAATGCCTGAATAGTGATCGGAATTGTAGTGGGATTGTAAACATTGCGTTTGGTATAGAATTCTAATGGGATAGGGTATTATAGGTTTGTTATATAGGTAGATAAAAATGTTGCTACTGTAGAGGTATTTCGATCTTCGGCATTTAAATGCTATAACAAACACAAAATCCTCGAGTAGCATCCAAACGGGCATTTAGATGCTACTCCAATCAGCCCCTATATCATTAATTTTAGTTTATATAATTTTATTAAATTATTTATAACTATGGTTTGAAAGTAATTTGTAGTTAAATTTTAATGATAACTGTCTGTAAATTAATGAAATGGAAAATTATAGAGACGAAGGGAGTGTAATTTACTATGTTTTTATTACTATATAATAAATTATATTTGGCCCAATATGTGGGGATATTAGAACTTAACTTATTATGAATGACTGAAAAGTCATGGAATAGTATCATTCTTGTCGAGGGGTATTTACTTAATTTGTTCGTCTTACTCGTAGCATAGGATAATCAAGAGCGTCTTGATCCAGTATCAAATTGTTATATTGTAAGAAGCTTGAACACATTCCTTGTGTGGTAATATAGTATAATGTAATAATGACTTACCTTACTACGATAGTGTGTGTCATGCATATTTATAGACTTTCATCAAAATGTGCATGTTTTCTTAAATCATATCTAGGAGTAACTTCCTCCTTGATATGAGCAGGGACGGACCCATGTTGATGTAAGGCACTGCAATTAATGGCCTCAATTTTTACGTGAAGTTACCATTATACTCTCATATATAAATATTCACAACTTTATTTATAAAATATGTACAAATAATTAAAACATACGTGAACTATGGTTGTCTGGTAAGGCGCTGAATGTTTAATTCTTCACCTTGCCTACAGGTCACAAATCAAATCCTATTTGGGCATCTCTTTTTTGTGTTTTTCTTTCTTCTTATGTTCTTATATATGTAATATTTCACTTTCAATATATTTTTAATTATCATTTTTTATTTTTATTTTTTTCTTCCTTCTTCTATTCTTATATATCCAATATTTCCCCATTTCAATACATTTTTAAGAATCATTTTTTCACTTTCATCCAAAATTTTTATCATTCACTCCATTATTCTTTATGAACACTTTTCATTTTTCTTTGAAAATTGTTATCTCCATATATTATCAAACTTAATTTATATTTAAATTAAATTAATATATTAATAAAAATAATATTAATTTATAAATATTTTTATAATATTGCTACCTCTCAACTAATCCGAGACTATGTTCGGGTCTAATTAAGTCCAGACTTATTCACCTGAGCCTACCAGTTTGCTAGGGTCAACCTTTTGGATTGGTGGGCACTTTGAGAGGTTGAGTGGTTCAGATCTATGTCTAGAGCATGTGGCGACCATACAAATGTGGGAGATGCCTTACAAATGAGGTGTTAGCCCCTTTTGTTGAGAGCAGTGTTCGAACCGAACCTTACCTTGCCCTATATCTAGTCCTTATAGTCGTTCCTGTCATGATTAAGGTGGGGAGGAATTGGGTACTGGTAGGATCGGACCAACCCCAGGTCCGAATCTCTTCTCGTATTGTGGCCTTGAGAGTTTTCAATTTAGAACGTGCCTCTAGATCACATTAACTAACTGAACATAGATGTTTATATATGTATTAACAATGATATACCGCATATCGGAGCGACAAAGATCAATAGACTAGTAGCTAAGCGTATTTGTGGTGTGAATTGCAATAATAGAGTACACACACACATGGCATACATACATGATTTGATGGTACATTCATTATATTGATGGAGTCGTGGATATATGTTCCATTAATAGTGTCATGAAGTAGTAGCTAGCACATTGTTTATGAAAGATGATAAGTTAAGATTGAAATAATAAATGAGAGTTGAGTTAGTTAAGTAAGTAAGTTAAGAAAGTGTTGGGCCTAAATTGTCGGCTTGAAATGGTGATATGGTTGCCGGTAAGAGTACGGACACATTGGCCCGTGGACCATTCATGTTGTTACCGGATTAGGTGTCTGCCTCGAGACAACATTTCCTTTGCGGGTGCCGAAAGTGCCTGTATTAACTTCTTATGCCAATATATGAGCATACTTACATAACTACATTACTGTTTTTGATTCATCATTCAACCATTTACTAACATTAGGTTGCAACTTTCAGGTGTCCAATTTGTGTTCAAACTATAAGATGTGTGAAGGGAATTAATGAACTCATAAAAATTCGAATTGAAGTTGAAACAATAGTTTATTTCCAACTTTATAAATCATCAACTAATGCACTTCACGTCTTTGATATTCTCTACTGTATATCACACATATGCATAAGAGTTGTTACATACATGCAAGTGGAGGGAATGCACCCCAGGTAAAGGCCGGTTCCTCGGTCACTTGCTCTAGCTGTTATTTGAACAAAATTATTGCATTTCTTCCCCGTAATATTGTTAAGCAAATTGAAGCCGAGTCGCAAGAGCAGAGTATATTGTGATTCTCATCTCGAGCTAGATGTCAACCGAACCATATCTGAGCTCACTTAGTTAACAAAAACAAACAAAAACAAGTGAACATTAGGCTCGAGTTTGAGTAATTTATAGAGAACTCGAGTCTAGCTCGAAATCGAGAAAATAATGAGCCTTATCTAGTCTTATTTAATTAAAATATTAAAATTAATAAGTATAAAGATAACAAATTTAATAAAATAATGAGTACAATATGAGGATCCCCTAACTCGAATGTTATCAGTTCCGGTACGTAGATCAAATAATACAATGCAAGCAAAAGTTCCTCGGATTTTTTCTTTCTTCTATAGGTGATATTTTTAAAAATTATGACTTTCGACCCCCCAACCCTTAAAAAATCTTCATATATATAGTTTCGATACTTCGAAATTGAAATTCTGCGTCCGTCCCTAGTAAAGAGTTAGAACATAAATTATTATAAACACGGTTACTTACTAGAAGTATCTTTTTTTTTAGTTAAGGTCGAATGCTAGGAGAATACTTTCCTTTCCATAATAGATAATTATATCCTATAGAATTGTAGTTTATATTATTAGGAGAAGAGAAAGTATGTGCTGCTCCTTTTTCTTATACATAAAAGACAGTAGCTTTCCATCGAAGTGAGAAGCTTCACGACGTGAGGTAAGTCGCGAATTTGAGGCGCTCTTTAGTGAAATTGGTCGTACATTTCTATATGGCGAGTAACAACTTATCGCTGTGAGGGAGGTAGTATAAACTCCCGATTTGGGTGGATCTTATCTTTTCCTTTTCTTGAATAGCCCAATACTTAAATTTGGTAAACGGCCCAATATATTGAGCCAGCCCTGCTTCATAAATAGCCCAACATTTTAATTTTACAAATGCATTTGCTATTTTATGGAGTATTCATTTGGGAAATTACGGGCCGGTAACATTTTCGAATCGATAATTTAAAAAACCACTCCTATATCATTTACATTTTAAGGTACCACAAAAAATATATATCATCACACTAAATGTACAATTTTAGGTGTGAAAATTGTATCATTTGCACTCTATGGACTACGATACATTGTTATGTCGTTGTTTTCAAACATTTCGTTTTTCGAAATTTACTCTCCAATTAGTCACTAGGGCAAATTTTCCCTATTGATTTAGCATTTTGCCTAGCTTTTAATTTTAAATTTTGGGCTCAGAGGATTTTCTACAGAAGGGCTATGAGCCTTTGACTCTCCAGTTTGGGCCTCTATCATTTGGGCTTCACTCAGAATATTGATTAGCTTTAACTTGACTCACCTTACCCAGTAATTTTTGAGTTGGGGGAAGTTTTCTATGGAAATTTAGGGTGTATACAATTAAAACAATGTGTGTTTTATAAACATACTATACTAATTTATAAATAACGAAATTACACTATGATTGTAACTTCCAAAAATCTTAAATCGAACTTAAGCTAATTATACACCCTACGCATTGGAGTGAAATTATAAAGATCGTTCTTTCATCTTTTAACCCTTCCAATTAGGGCATGGCAATGTGTCGGGCATGGCCTGGCTTTGGAGGGCCGACAATTGTTATGCAGGTCCAACCCATGGTCCAGTCCAGGGTCAACATTTCTTTGAGGAAAGAATTTAATGTACATTTCTATTTATCTATTATGTATAATTATTTATGACATATTGTAGTTACATGTGGCCCAATATGTTAAAAATATGTACATTTATCTCTAGGATCTAAATTCGTTTATCAATGGTGTATTCTTGTTTTAATAATATATATAGTATAATATATGTATATATTAGGGCTGCTCATTTTATCCGTATCTGCAAATCCGATCTGTTATCTGCGAAAACGGACCGGATCGGATCGCGGATGGGGTTTTCCTTCATCCGTTTTGAACGGATAAAACGGATAAATTCGCCGGATATCCGCGAATATCCGTTTATCCGTTAAACCAGGGGTATTTTTGATATTTTGCTTTTTTGCCCTAGCCCCAATTTCATTCTCCATAGGAGTCCAGCTGCTCAATTCAATCTGCTGCAATTTCTCCACTAGCCATGTCCAACAAATCCAATCTCCATCACCACAACCCCTACCACCACCACCGCCACCACATCTCCATCCAATCT
>JAYMSP010004984.1:0-14763 GCA_036897095.1 Plantago elongata
TGGGCTACCACAGTTCGGAATCATCCACCAATCCAAACAACAATCCAAATGAACCATACAATCCTTTCAACTCCCAAGATGTATTCCATCCAGAAGGTTATGATTCGGGATCGCAGTAAACCGTCCCGGAGACACAACCTCCACCGGTGCAGTTGCCAGTTCGAGGAAGGGGGAAGATGGCCGCATCGAAAGGCAAAGGCAAAGCAAAGCCGGGTCATCGAGCGGAAAGAACGTTCCAGATGAGGCAGTGGAAGGCGTAGCCCAGGATATCAAACAAAAGAAGTTCACGGTTGCAGAGGACCTCGCTCTAATCAGCATGTTCATGCAGGTTAGTGAGGATCCATGTGTTGGTACGAACGTGAAGTTAACTACGATGTTCAATAAGCATGTCATAAGGATGTGGAATGAGGCAAGGAAGGACTCGACTTCTGAGCTCAAACCACGAACTGGTAGCTCTCTTTGGCCGCTGAAATCGCATCAAGTCATGTGTTAATCAATGGGTGAGTGCTTGCAACAAGGCTGTACGAGTGGAAGGACTTCGGAGTGGTACTAACGATGAAGATGTCATCGAGTATGCCAAACGCATCTACAAGATGAATCATAGGCAAGGTGAAGATTTCGAGCTAATGCATTGTTGGCATGCCATGAAAGATTATCAACAGTGGGAAATGAAGATGAACTACACTAGTCAAAAGGAAGATGTAATTTCGGGTTTTGAACTCCATGGTGCGAAATGTGAAGACACGGATGGAAGCTCGGGGAAGAAAATGCGCATGAGTGAGGATAATGATGACATCAAGGAGCGTCCCATGGGTCGGGATAGGGCGAAGACACTTAGGAAAAGTGGCATGTCTTCAAACTCCTCCGGCAGTGACTTTGTTGAGTTCAAGAACGATTTTGCTACACAACTGCTACTGGAGAAACAGATGATTGACATAGAGCAGAGGAGGTTGGCGTTCTTCAAAAGAAATGAGGAGAAACGTATACATATAGAAGCGGCAACTAACCAGACCAATGCCGACTTGGCTCGCACTCAAAGGTTGCAAATGTATCTCAACTTGTTCGGTATCGACCCAACTGATATGACCCCGGGCCAAAGGAAGGTGTACAAGGTTTTGGACCGAGAGTTTGGGGATGAGTCTGAAACAGTACAATGAAATGATGTTTTATGTTTGTGTTTGTCTGTTGTAGTTTCAAATTTCATTATTTTCATTTTCAACAGTTGTATTAAGTTGTACTGTGTCCTTCCCAATTCAATAAGAAAACACCATTTTAGAAAAAATATAGTCGTTATTCGTATATGTTTGAATATAAAGCCGTTATTCGTACCAATATTCAATTATCATTTCAATCTCAATTTATTAACAAAAATTTTAAAAAATTGGGTTGGCTACCAATTTTCATCAGTCGCCACAAAACGACATTTGGTCGTGGCGTGCGATTGTAGAAACGACCGAATCGGCCGGTCACCACAGTGATCAGTCTCAACGTTAGGTCGCCAGCTCTATATATAATAAGCTTTGGGTGAGTTGCGGGATCATAAGTGACGTATTATAAATCTTTAAATTCTGTATTGTAATTTTAGATGTGATATTGGTGTATTACTACCTCATAATAAGACTATGATGTAACTTTTAATTAGTAATGCTACCATGTGAGATGGCTTATGTAAAAGGAAAATACATATAAAAGTAATTAGAAAGAAAATATAAAAGCTATTTAATTTTTATTAATATTTTAGAGTTCGTATTATCTTTAATTGAAAATCACTTCAGTTTAGTTCAGATCAATTCAATTTAATACAATTTAGTTTAATTCAGTTCAGTTATAATTTATACATTACTTGAGTTCAGTCCAGTTCAGTTTAATTTAATAAATTATAATTAAAGAGAAGACATTTAGTGGCTGTTAGCATGAAATGACAGTTGGTTATGAATGGATTTTTAAGCAAAGCTTCACCCAATTTGATAATTTAGAACTTCAAACCACGACTTGATTGTAACTTGTAAGTAAAAAGACAGCCTGAAGATCTTAACAATCAAGAAACAAGTAATAATTGAATTCAAGTACCTTTATTTTAACGTTATTACGTTAGACGTATTAATTTGGAAAGTTAAACTTTAGAATCCAACCAACTAATCTTTGGTAAACAACTCATTCAGATCCCAATTACACAAACAAACTAGTAACAATATGCTTTAATTAATTACACTCCTGCAACTTTATGCAACGGTCATCTAATATCAAAAGGTAGATGAGATATCACTCTTCATTTTATTCAACTTGCGCATGCATATTGCTCAATTTACCAACCCAGTTCCCTCATGCATTAATTATTACCCTTGGTAATTTTCGCGAATTAAATTATATACTAAATTATATACGGTGTTCGAATTTAGATAAAACTAAATTCACTTTCATTTTCAAATGAAAATGGAAATAGATTTACATTACGTGTGGACTTCTGAGCATTCACTTAAATTTTAAGCATCTTAATCTACACTTGACAATTAACATAAACAAGGTCAAGTGTTACGTTGTTCACTAACTTGAAACTGAAAAGTCAAATTATTAAATAGTCATTGATTATGGTTCCCGTCTAAATATCTAATTAAAACAGTTTTGAAATCTAAATTATGCAGGTCTTTTTTATAAAATCATGTATGTCATGTGAGGAATAAATGTAAATATTGAGATTGTGACGTTTATTTAAATGTATTGTCAGGTAATACCCATACATATAATTGAAAATTAAAATCTGAATGTTCATTGAATGCACAATTATATAAGTTCGGCCTTCAAATCAAATTTAAGTGCACTCGTATAGTTTAGTGTTGGCAAGATTAACGACAACAACTATAGAACCTGAAACAAAAAAAAGGCCACAATTAATTAGTAAATCTTAAAATAATCATTTGTCTATTACTCTATTTAGCAAAATTTCATGACAAACTATTTCATTGTTAATTTTCTCTCTGTGGATGGAATCGTTCACAAGGTGGTTAGCTATATATACATGCATCATGTTCAAACTCCTTTGGCAAAGTTATAATCGGTAAAATTAGGTGACACACGACGACTTATCTTCGTGAATGAAGATTGATAAAATAATTGATAATGTAGCTGAAATTTCAAATTGATAAGTTAATCGTTCGAGTCAACGTGAATAACAAATTAATTAATACTCAATTGATATTTATAGTATGTTCAAGAAGCCTATTTTCACAATATACTACTTAATCAAGATTGGACTATTTTACTAATAAAATGCAATATAGATAATTATATAATGTACTATTTATTTTCCAAAATAGACTTATCGCTATAAGTTACTTTAATTGATAAATTAATGTTAAACAATACAAAGTCCAATTTGATTCAAGATAAATGAGGCATGTGTTAATTTAATTATTGAATCAGGTATCATTTAAATGATTACTATTAAGTAAAATTAATGCTACTTGAAATAAATTACAAGGGAAAATGAGGTGAAGGTAGGCAGCAGGCAGTGGCAAAATGGAAATATGATGGGAAACGAAACCCATTTGGATAAGAAAATGCAAAAAAGTTGGATAACAACCAGAAATTCAAATTGAAGGCCGTTTGGTTTGAAATGAATAAACAAACAAACAAACAGTAGCCAATAAGTATATCATTTCTCACACTCTCACTTCACATTTTCCTTCTTCTTCTTCTCCATCCAAACTTGCACAAAATCAAACATCTCCTCTTTCTAGAGAGAGAAACCCAGATACAATTATCAATACAAACAGTACAAACGACACCGTTTTCAAGAAGCTATGATTATGGTCACCAGAGGCGCTGGCTGCGGCGGAAAATCAGCTGTAGGTGAGGAGCAGGACAAGAGCAACAATGGAGACTCTTCTCTACTCGACTTCATCATCTCTGCTCTCAGGAAATCGATGGTTTCGACTTGCCGTGTTGACGAACGGGATGACCAGGAGCTCATTTCAGCTGTTCAGCAGATGGAAATCGGATGGCCGACCAATGTTCAGCATATTACTCATGTTACCTTTGACAGGTTCCATGGATTTTTGGGCCTTCCTGTTGAGTTCGAGGTTGAGGTTCCTTGTCGAGCTCCCAGTGCTAGGTATGCGAGCAATTTTCCGTTTTTACCTTTTGGGGATTTCTTTTTTTTGAAAAGGTGTTTTTAGTGTGATTAGCTTTTGTTCTTATTGGGTGCGATTTGATTCGTCTAAAAGTTTCATCTTTTTGTTGTTTTTGTTCTTGTGAATAGAGTCTTACTGTTTTTTGTGCACTTTATGTATCTGGATCTGATGGAAAACAGTTTAATTGGGTGTTATTGATTTGGATTTCGGAGATTAAATTGGGAACACTCAAATTATGAGAATTATGTGGTGATAAATTTGAATGTGCTTCAGTTTGTTTACTGTGAGGATCTTGTAACTGCATTCGAGTTTAATTGATGAGTTACTGTACTACTCCATTAATCTGGATGGGAGTAATGGAGCTATGATAATAAATGAACTAGTTTCCAAATCATGTATGAATTATAAAAAAGCTAGCTGTTATTCACATGCCAAGAACTGAATTGTCATAGTTAATACTCTTAAAATTGGGTGGATGTATGTAACTGAAAAGTGGACACTCTGAAGTTTGTCCTTTAACAGCTATGGGTCCAACCGTGCACGAATACTTGGTATATGGTGCAATGGGCTAAAGATGTCAATTTTCCATCTTTATTGGTGTGGGACTTGATGGTTATGTATATTTCTTCGTTGGTGACTTTTTGTATTTTATGGGTAACACAGCCTCTTTGGGAAAATGCAATATGGTAATGATTGTGCAGAACATATATATGTCAACCCATCTTCTGCCACTGGAGAGGGAGGTTTCCATGCCTCTCTCATGTATTGGTTATGGGTGCCGTATGTTACAGATGTAACATTTCCTACCTTGTTTACTTGTGTAAGGTTTCCCGTTGAGATTTTTCGTATTTTAAATGTTGTTTGGTTGATTGGTTATGGGTGTGTGAGATCACAATGCATCCACAGTATTTGTTACTTCATTATGCTATTAACTGATTTTCCTACTTGGCATTTTTTCCCTCGTGTAATTAAAAGTGATACTTTGTGTTGTTTTATCTAAAATTTGTTGTTAGTATCACTGACTTTTGTAACTGTATGCGTAGTGTCAGTGTATTTGGCGTCTCCGCGGATTCAATGCAGTGCACATATGACTCGAGAGGGAATAGTGTACCAACTATCCTGTTACTCATGCAGGAGAGGTTATATTCACAAGATGGTCTCAAGGTGAGAAAGTAGACATGTTTCTTATTTCAGTGCAAAACAAAATCTTCTGTACCACTTTTTTTTTGTGGTGTAAAACTTGACCTAGTTCTTGTTTCATTTGTAGTCTGAGGGGATATTTCGGATTAATCCAGAGAATAGCAAAGAGGAACATGTTAGGGACCAACTCAACAGGGGCATCGTGCCTGAAGACATTGATGTCCACTGTTTGGCAGGCCTAATCAAAGCCTGGTTCAGGGAGCTCCCATCAGGTATACTTGATGGGCTTTCCCCTGAACAAGTTCTTCAATGCAACACCGAAGACGAGTCGGTTGAGCTAGTTAAGCAGCTGAAACCAACAGAGAATGCACTGCTCAGCTGGGCAGTTGATCTCATGGCTGATGTAGTTGAGCAAGAAGAATCCAACAAAATGAATGCGAGAAATATTGCCATGGTCTTTGCACCAAATATGACACAGGTAAATCATCACGTGTAGCCTGAATTGATAATTTTGGAATCTTGTGTTACATTGTTGTTTTTTCGCTTCTATAATTTCCCATAGAGAATAATTATATCAGCCAATTGTGAATAATATGACTAAACTCCAAATTTTGATGCTAAATGTGCTTGTAATTCTTTGACTTTTCATGTTTGTGTCAATATATCTCCTCGCTTTCCAATATATGATTGTTTTCCAAGTTTCCCAATTAGCTCTGTGCAAAATTTGCGCATGCTTGCATTGCACAATGCGAGACATATAGTGATTTGCACTTTAGAAATGTAAAGATCTGCCCTTAAGGAATTTTGCTCTATCTAATTACATTAATTGCTGCAACAATTCATTTGATTCGGCATTATTAGCTGGCATAAAGTGATTTTCTCAAAGTCTATTATCCAGTCCAAGTTCTTGTGTTAATTCCAGAGGCGCATTCCAAACTCATCGATCCATGCATGTCATAAAATTTCCTATCTTGAGCGCACTAACATCTTTGGTTTTTTTGCCTGTGCCAGATGTCTGATCCATTGACAGCTCTGATGCATGCAGTCCAAGTAATGAACTTGTTGAAGACACTTATTGTCAAAACATTGCGAGGACGTGATGAGGCAGCTGGAGGGGACTACTCGCCTTTGTCCTGCCGTACATCAGAGAGGCAAACTGAGGAGGAGTACGATAGTCAACAGGACATGGACACAAGCTGCGAATCAGCCTCAGATAATGAAGACCAGGCCCAATACAGCCCATGCAGTGACGATAAAGATGAGGTTGAGTCCCTAAGTGAAATTGAAGAGAGCTTCTTGAGACAATTGAACGAGAATGAGGATGCAAAAAATGGTTTCCGGAAGCAACTTGAAGGAATTCTGTGCAGGGAGAGTCCAATGAGTGTGTCTACCTATAATGCAGATTCATCTGTTTCGTTTTCCACCAGCAAAACAGAGAGTTCATGCCTAACCACAAGCGATGGAGAAGACTCCAGAACGAGCATAATGGCTAGAACTCCACTGAATATGGAAAAGGTCAACAATGACCTTGAAATGGTAGAGAGTGTTTGATTTAAGTGCAATTTTAGTTAGTCTTGTATTGCTTACTGATATTAACATGCTTTCTTCTGTAAATTGATTGCGTTTAATTAGTTTTAAGTACCGGTAGAAGCATGGAGAATCGCTTGCTTGCTTTGGATTGGTTTGAAGTCACTGTTAAGCTTGGGGCTGATACAGTGCTGATTTTCCTATTTGCTCCACCAGCAAATGTTGTAGCTTCTACCAGATTAGGTTAATTTGCAGGAAACTAGAGAAGTCATGAACTTTGTAGCCTCTTAAGTGTTGTTTGTAATTCATAAGCTTCATCTATTAAATGTCTGCTAAGTTCCTTCTTACTGAATGATGCTGTACACTTTTTCTCCATAACCTTTTGGAATGATATGCAGTTCCTAACCAGTACATAAGAACTAAGAGGCCCCGGTTGAATTGAACCCTTGAATTGTATATCGCGAGCTTTTGACCTTTTATAAGCACGCCGAATCAACCAAATATACGGTGAAAGCTACACTTGAAGAAGGCGTTTGAAAAACCAGCTTTGACTTTGCATCTTCGAAAACATGTCTATTCTAGCCTACAGTGATCATAGTAAAAAAAAAAACGTTAAGTGGCTATACAGGCTGCCCACCTAACAAGTCACTTATTTTTGTTTCAACTTCTACTTGAATCTTATGTACATGCTTGGCTGAAATGAGATACCTTCTTGTTGAAGGAGCTAGCTAATACTCCATTCAATTGTTGATTTTAGTCTGGTTTCTTGTTGAAGGTCATTTTTCATTGACTCCATAACCCAATAGGAAGGCTTTACCTCCTCCATTATTGAGAGACTTATTGGACTGATCGAGAAACGATTTGAATGGGCATTTCTCAATTCAAATCGCTTCTCAATCAGTGATTTAGTTTCATTAATGACTAAAACCATCATATTGGAATCAGTAGTTGTTGATGTTGCAAGAAATGGTTCTGACAGAGCTTATAGTATCTCTTTAACGAATAATTTTGTATATTTATCAGAACTTCTCGTATATACTTTTCATTTTTAGGTGTATGAATTATGTATAACTTCATGTATTATAAAATGTAGATTAAGTGTGAAGAGAATATTTAAGTTAGTGCTCCATCTATATTTATGACGATCAGTTTGTGAGAAAGAAAAGTAAACTCATATCAATACCAAGAAGTACTCATGATATGACTGTATTTTCTTGAATTCTGCCAATCTCATTCCAAATTAACCTTCATATTTTTGTTAGGAACAGTCAAAATATGGAGCTACGCTTAATATTCTAGGCATGCATGTATCTAAAAAATAATCTACTATTATCTATAGAGTATTTTCAAAAAAGTCAGAAAGTCATGTTATGACGTATGATTCCCTTACTTCCCCAGAATTAATGAGTTGTATAGTGTATTGAAGAAAAGTAATAACATGTAATTATTTACTACTTCGTCCATCGAACTTCATACATTAGATTGGATAATTTTATATAAAAAGTTAAAGTAACAATAAAAAATAAAGAAGGTGGGAAAAAATATAATTTTAGTGGCAAAATAAGTAATTTTTGTGTAAATTTGAAATTATTTATTATTTATTAGTAGTGGGGTAACTTTTTTTTTAGTAACGTATGAAGTTTGGTAGGACGGTTAAAAATGACAAATGTATAAAATTTGTTAGGACAAAAGTAGGGAGCAGGAGATTAACATCTAATAATACTACATAAAATACAAGTGGTTTGAAAAATTATAATATTGTAAAATAAATATTATATTTATTTATTCATAAGTCATAACCAAGACAAGAGAACGTATCTAGCCTATGACTATTGAAGACGAATTTCAATACATTTGCTCCATAAGTAATTGTGAGAATAGATTACATTCTAGGATCTGATGAGGTGAAGAAGAGAATGCAATGTTATATCAATAATTAGATAGATAGTGGAAATAATAACACTGGAACGTTTCTGTGAACTGGCTAGCAAACTCATTGAATGGATTATAGTATGTTTTACATCTTGTACCTTTCAAGTCAAAGTCAATTGCCACTTCTCTGACATGTGAACTCCGACTCGAGGTATTCGACAGAAGAGTTAGACACAGATTCACGATGTGGCGGGGCCTGGTTGACATGAGTTCCACCCGAAGTCTGGCTGCCGGAACCACCAACAATATCCCCTGATGGTGTACTACCACCGGCCGGTATCTCCCCACTCGCCGGGGTCCCACTCGATCTAGGTAGGAGATATGTATACTTTCTGTGGCGCGGCATCTGCATGAGCATAGAGGACACAAATATTAGTATACATATAAAAAGCATGAACGTTGGAACAAAAATCAACTTCGAAACAGTAAACAACACAACACGACATATATACGAAACCATTATACACACATACCCTCATCCTCGTCGCCGTGGGTTAACATAATTTCAAAAATCAAAAATAAAAATAACAGTATCATAACACTCAACTAATTCTTCATATAATTCTACTACATATTAATATTTCAAATTGCACTAATTTATCTACTATTTCTTCATACATATATCAAACTAACATAATTTCTTCATACGAATAAATGTAAACTAATTTAGCACCATCATACTTCACGTACACATCAATTTAAACAAATTTAGCATACTTCACATATACGATTATGCTCCAAAATCAAACCAACATATACAAATATCAATTCAATCAAATGTAGCTACTATACACTTCACAAATGCATCAGTTGCACATCTCAAACTAACTACATACTAAAACACTTCAAAATCTCAAAAATCCCCAAAATTGGAATAGTAAGGGTTTTGCTAAATACCTCGATTCCGAATTAAATAGCGGAAGAAACTTGAAATTGATCGGACAAAATGAATCCCTGTCTCACGAGCTTCGCAAAGACACCAAATTTGCCTGAAACCGTCCAACGTAGCCGGAATACCCAAACTTGGACCAAAAAATCGAAGAGAGGAGAAGAAATGAGGAAATTGTCCACTGCATTGGTATTATCAGCAAATAGCGATGGATAAACGGATAAATTTATCCGTCGCTAGAGCAATTTCTTTTTAAAAACTCTCCCGGTCAAATAATTTAGCGACGGATAATATATTCCGTCGCTATTTAGCAACGGAATATTTATCCGTCGCTACATCTATATTTTAGCGATTCGTCGCTAATTTGCGTCGCTATTCTTCAGCATTCTTGTAGTGCTTATTACTTATTTGCTTGTTTGTGCAGGCTTGAGGATCCAGCTCGGGTGCACCAACCTCTGATACTTGATATACGCAGACAATTACAAGCTTTTCAGGCGGTTTAGATTTCCTTTGTTTACAGGGAAGCCAATGCTGTTGCAGATAGCCTGGCAAAGCGTGGTAGTGCTATCCATAGTGTTGTTGATAGTTGCGTTGCTAGTAGTGTTGATGTACATAGTTTGGTGAGTATGTTATCCGGACAGATGAGTTCAGTTTTACATGTGTGGGACATTTGTACGGATTGATTTGAGACTTTATTCTTAGCAGACATACGCTAAGTGTTTATACATCGTGTCACCCGAACTTCGCGTTTGGGATTGTTTGTATATAAATTATGTTAGTAGTTCTTATATATATAATAATGCTAGTTACTTTAAGAAAAAAAAGAAAACTTACGTGCCGCATGAAGTATGACATGATATTCCATTGCGTAGACAAGTATAGAGACTACTCTTTCTAGAATGTAGACTGCTTAATTGATTTGCACGAGTCACTGTTTCCACGAGGCATAAATAAAGTGTCGATCGATAAGATAAAAAGGATATGTAAGGTGGAATATTTCAATTATCGTCCTTATTTTGAGTTTTGAACAACACTATATTGTGATGCAAATTTGATTCCGAACAACATGAAGTCGGTTGTTCCTTACGTTTTTGAGTTTTTCTAACTCACTCTCAAACATGTGTTCTATGTCCTAGTTATAAAAAATATCTGTTATTTATGTATTGAAGAATTATATTTGATAACCTAAACATTAAATAGGTATAAACATATATCCTTCAACTTATGTGGTCATATTATCTCTTAAAATTTTTGTCATGGGGATGCAACAAGATCAGGTACAAACAATCAGTAAGGTTTAAATTAATTATATTAATAATAACGTTCAAGAGTTTTAAGTTGTCATTCTCGGAGTTTACTAATCATACTAATAAAGTGCACATTTATTCCCCTTCGAATTCATTCATAACTAAGCATGCTTGCTTCCCCGTTTGTACACAAGTGAGGATAAAATATGCGGGAAAGAATATGTGGGGAAATAGTAGGGTCAACATCTAATTTGGAGAGTTACAATGACTTAAAAAGTTGGGACTCGACCGTGAGAGAAACGTTTCAGATGATATCGGATCAAAATATTCCAAAACCCACCGAGATTGCTTTGAGATATTTAATTTACAATCGGTTAGCAAGAATCCAATCACGTCAATGTCTTGTGTGGACTCATGTTCCTAGAATTTGAACTGGTTCGTGGATGTAATATCTAGACTTAGGAATATATAGTTGCACTCCGCGCTTGTTGTGGTGCGTAATTAAGCTTGTATTTTGTGAACCTCGTTTTTTTCCTCAACGGCTAATGCAATCCCATTCATCATCTCACAGGCAGGCATCTATCATATTCATAACCTCCTATATATTAAGTTAGGGTAGGTTTGTATTCAATATTACTTGTAGAAAAATCAACCCAACTCACTACATACATCCATGGCCAGCATGTCATATTGTCATGCATGTACTCATGTGCATGTTGCGGTTTGGACCATAGACACGACCACCTGTTTTATGGACTCTCCCGGCCACAATTCCAAGTAAGTTTTATCCCAAATCAAAATAAAATACAACCTCCTCCTAAATCAAGGGTGTGCGTGTTGAATCATATCAAAATGAGCCACTTCAGTACAAACCAAATACGATCCCTTAGAACACACCACGAAAAAACTATTTAAACGAAAGATAAGTATAAGATTCACAAATCCCACCCCTAATCTATAAATGCTTTTAAAATGTTGTATCGCGACTTCGAAGATAATTAAATTATATTCCAATTGATGATCATTGGCAAGTTGATATAAAAGGTAAAAACCTTCCATCTCTCTTACTCGCAAGAATGGGTGGCTGTTTGGTTGGACATTTGAGTGGACATTTGGATGAATTTTGGTGAAAATTGTGTTTGGATGGACATTTAAATGGAGTATTTTAAGTGTATTTTAGACCAAATCACTGTTTATCGAGTCAAATGGAGAATATTCAAATCCCCATCCAAACAGGCCCGAAATATCATGCAAAGATTGACATGATTCACTCAATTGATGATAAGACCGAAATAGCAAGGATTAGAATACTTTTGGAATGTGACATTGTCAGTAGAAATTTATGAACGAAAGAATTTTAAGTGTTAGGCAAAAAAGTGGAGAGAATATTATTATATTACACTTGATATAGTATTAAACATAGAAAGAGAGGTAAAATTAATGGGCAACAATTATAAGACGAGAATAGTAGTATGTACAATTGTTTCATCAAATGAGGTAGTATGACATGATATGATATGATCTGGTCGATCTCATGACTAATTAAAGAAGTGAAATGTGAAAAGTAAATGGAGAAAAAGTAATTAGTATGACTAAGATGCCAAACAGGCCTCCCAGAATCGCCTATCTCTATTTTGCGTGTCATTCAGGATGAGTTTTGATTGATCATCACACTTCTTGTTCTTGTCAACCACACGGCGGCATTGATCAACCACTCCTTCCTCATCCTCCTCCTCCTCCTCCTCGTCTTCAACCGCCTTTTCGCGGAATTGATGATCATTAAAATGTAGGATATCAACATCATCCTTATTATTCATCCGCCCCCTAAGTAATAAGGAGGATCCGTAGCTCGTCGATTCCGCATCGTCGTCTGCCACACCCGAATACTCCTCCTCCACTTCTCCGGGAGCACAATCAGAGTCGCCACTAGCCTCGAAGAGTAAGTATCCCGAAGCATCAAACACTAACTTCTCCATTTGCTTCTTCTCCATGTACTCCACAATCAAGTGATGATATTGATATATGCTAGCTATATGAATTATATGATGGATATATGGAGGTATGTTTGTATTGACTAGTACTTTATGTTATAGGCTTATATGGCTTATAGAGAGAGAGAGAAGAGAGCAGGAGATTTGTTCATTTTCAAGTAATCATCATTATTCATTATATATATACTGTACTGTATTTTATTCAAATCAAATCAAATGAAACAAAACAAGTGTGTGCATTATTGTTGTTGAAGTAAACTGAATGAATGATTCACTTCATCATCACCATATACTAAAAATATAGGAAGTCATGTTTTGAATTTAGATTGACTATATTGGAACTGACGTAGAAGGGGGGCATGTGGATATGAAATATTCGTCCACACTGGAGAATTTGAAAAGAAATTTAATAATTTAGAACGCATTTATCCTAAAAAAATAACTTTGTATATATAATTTGGCTCTCCAGACTTTTAAATTTTGAATCAACCACTATATATAGAGTTCATTTAAATATCGATGTTAAATTTATAATATTAATCTATACCATGTAAGTTTTAGTGTTAAAATGTCGAAGAGATATCTTTAAAAAAAATGAAAAAAGAGTAAAGTCGAAGAGAAATATATTGAACATTCAAAATGAGAAAATATAAAACTCATTTCGAAATGTATAAATATTTAGGGGTTGATTGCCATACAATTGTAATCGGTTCATTTGGCTCGATGACCAGTAATTTGGCCTTAAATACACTTTAAATACCTCATTTTAAGTTTATTCTAAATACAATTTCACCAAAATTCATTTAAATACCGAGTTAAATTCTATACCAATCCGCCTAATCGAGAATGACAGAGATGAAACTGAAGTCAAATGGTATTGGAATTGGAGATGAGGTGGGCTGTCATGTTTGAAATTAGATTAGCTAGCTAATTCATCTCTTTTGAGGTGAGATTAATGAGTGTTTATCTTTATTATTTATCTTGTTTGTTTGCTTGGACAGGCAACCTTTGTAGGCAAAACATGCACCCAAATTAGACTCTACTAGAATACCTAACTATCCAATCTATTTATGCGTTCCTTCGATCGATCAATCTTGTATAATACCGGGTACCACTTTTTTTTCTTTCTATTATCTCCTTACTTTACGCTTTAATCCTTAAGACTACTTTTCTTAGCCAGTAATATTAATTCATGAATTACATTCTACCTTCTCAACTTTATTGATAAATTTGTTCGAGATTAATTATAATATTTAATAAAACGTGTAAGATTAAGATGTGGGTAATAGTCAATAGATGCATGAGAATATGAGATGTGAAAGTTTGGGTGGTATTTGATGAATAACGAAAGTTTAAGAAGTGTTTAGTGGAAAGCATAAAGTATTAGGGGTTTGACAAAAATGTTGCCCATAGTATAAATTAAATAACTTTAGTAGTCCTTCTAGAAGAAATACATTGAAAACATGGCTAGTGAAAAAGCAAGGACGCGTCGTCTTCTAGAAGGATTAAGGCAATTGCACGTGTCGGTATCTATCAGGAGCAAACATGTAGTACTACTACTTTGTCTTTTTCTACGGAGTAATGTTAATACAATTTGGTCACAACTTTCTGTGTTTACCACCACCTACACGTTGTTTTCGTCCAAATTTAGAAAACCTCAATTTGACCGACTTCCTCTACACGACCCACGCACCGTAAAATGTTACTCCACCCGTCGTTAATAATGAAATAATTTAATTTTATATATTTTAAAAAAAAATAAATATATATATATATATATATATATTATTTGGTTTAAAATGAGTTTGAGATAAAAATACATGGGTCCAATAATGTATTGTTAAAGATGAATTATATTGTAGATGTTATTTATATAAATAAAAAATTATTTCACTTTGATGTCGAAA
>JAYMSP010004985.1:0-14762 GCA_036897095.1 Plantago elongata
TAGTGGATTCTAGGTCTCAGAAAGGTCGAAGTGGACTAGTTGGAGGATTATGCCACCTCCAGAAACCACTATAAGTTATTGTGTTATTTACTTATTGCATTTACATTTTAGCAACACACACTCACACATTATTACTACAAAGCACATTAACGTTTATGTATCGCTTTAAGTCTTCCGCTCTCTGAATTTAAGTATCAGAAACCCCCAAGGTTTCTAAGAAATTTTGTTATCGATGAAAGTTTTAAAAGACTATTCACATCCCCACCCCCCCCCCCCCCCCCCGTCTTTTACCTTTGCCGTTATCTGGACCGGACCAACATAGGTCCTGGTCAATCCGGATCTATTTTAAGAACATGGACGATTTTCTTGAGAATATGAGTGATACCATTAAGAACATTTATTTTTTTTCTCTAAATGGATGCTCTAACAACGTTAATATTATTAGTGGGAACATAGACAATCTTGTTGGGAACATAGAATATATTCTTAAGAATATTTTTTAAAATGTTAATAATACTAATACATAGAATCGTCGAATTTAAAAATATTTTAATCGCCAATACGCTTGTATGTATACAAGTTTGAATACAACCAAAATTATTCTTAGTAAATATATAAATTTAGAGTCTTACTTGTGTTAATAGTAGCTTCTTTGGAGTAGATCTTGATATTTACTTCTCCGACTTCAAGCCCATCATAATTGTTTATGAATAGTGTTTTCCTCCAAGTAATACTTTTTGCTGTTTTTTTATTCAAACTTTTTGTGAGGAATATGTAGTCCCATCATTTTGATGTCTCTGAAAAAAAAAGCATAAATGATTTTTAGTAGGAACATGTATGATTTAGTAGAAACACAGGTGATTTTAGTAAGAACATGCATAATTTTAGCGGGAATATTTGATATAAACTATGGAATGCATTACAAATGAGTCCCTCGTAGTTAGAGAGCAACTACTACATGGGATGATATGGTAATTTGTAGTGAACATGGAATTTATTGTACATAAGATTTCTATGTTGACAGAGCAACCTACTATAACCACTACAATTATGGGTCAAACTGTAGAAATCATCAAATACAGAACATAGAATGTCATGCTCACAAATTTATCATAATGACATAGCAACTTTTACATTATAATTGTGGATCAAACTGCATAAATCATGAATCAAATAGAAAAAAATATGAAATTTCACAAATTCCTCATGATGGCACAACAACCACTACACTGAAATCATGGACCAGATTATAGAAAACATGGTTCAAATAGCAGAGAACATGAATTTCACTGTTGATAAGATTTTCATATGAAAATAGCAACTATTTCATAGCAAATATAATAGATATAACATCGGACATAAGAAAAATAGTAGATAGAGAACATGAATCACGCTGCGAAAATATTGTGCACGCGGACAAATCCAATAGCAAATAACATGTATCAAATAGCATATAACAGAGAATGTACTGCTCAATTGTTATCATGGGTCAAACTGCAAAAAATAATGATCAAATTGAAAAGAACATTAGATGTCAGGCAAACAATTTTCCATAATGGCAGAGCAAATACTACATTGTAGTCATTGGTCAAATTGTAGAAATCATGGATCGAATATTAGAGAACGTGGAATGTCATGAAAACAACATATCAACCATTATATTGTAATTATGGGTCAAGTTGCTAAAAACATGAATTGTATAGTAGAGAACATGGTGTATACTACACATACAATTTTCATATGGATATAAAACGACTATTGTCTAGAAATATTAGTGAATATTACATAACACATAGGCAAAATGGTTGAGACCATGGACTACGATGCAATCAATATTTTCACACGGAGCAAGCAACTATTTGATAGCAAACATATTAGAATGTTAAGAACATGGGGTTGTTTGTTGAGAAGATTGTATATATACGTAAGAACATAGAGAAATACAGTAAAAAAACAGAACTCAATAGATGTTGTAAAAAAACAGAGCACAAAACAACAGTGAGGTTTTAAATCAAAACATAGGACATATTCCAGAGAACATGGGTTGTATCGTTGAGAACATGGAATGTATACGGAAAAACATCGATATGTTGTGTACCTTGTTTTTTCAGATCTGAGTTCATTATTGAGGTCATATTTTGATTGAAAATACCGTCTGATCCTTATGCAAGCAGGATTATACCTTGTGAACGCATAAACAACAACAATAAAAATTAACTACCATCAAAACACGAAAATATACATGAATAATTCTAGATCTAAAATTATTCAAACTTGATTTTTCAAATCTAGGTGGATTCGAAGCTATCTAGCATGATTTCTTAACCAAATCACAACAAAAAACCGTTTGAAACACATCCTACTTTTTCTTTTGTACAGATTTTACAATGTAGCATCAACGTTCCAGGATCATTCGTTTCTGATCGATTTTTTCATGGTTGAATCGAGCTCAACTATCATTCACGAGTTGAGAGACAATGAAAATCTGCTAGAGAGAGAGAGAGAGAGAGAGAGAGAGAGAGATTATGAGTAGGAGATGAGAGTTTGAGCTAGGGTTGGCTTTATATTGACCCGTATAACATTAATCCGACCCGTGTTACTATAGTCCGACCCATCTTATAGTCCTTGGGTTGGGGTGTTTTTGACAACTAGTTATTAGTTGGGGTTAATTTATTATATATAGAAAGTATGTCTTAAGGTATTTATCTAAGGAGTGTTTATTAGAAGACATCCTCTTTTAGAATAGAATTTTAACTTATTACTCCCTCCGTTCCTCTAAAGTGAAACAATTTAATTTTGTATTTTTTTTTAAAAAAAATATGGTTAAAAAGTTGTAGCCTAATTCAAATAAACGTATGCCAAATATGCAAATTTTGAGGTGGCAATTTCAATATTCATAAAACCTATTTAAAACTCAATTTACTTGATATTTTCTTCATGATATGAAACCTATCTTTACGATTTAATGTGTTAATTACTAAATAAATATCTATTATTAGTAAATACACCAACATACATTCACAAAATCAATTTTATTCCGAAAAGTTGAAAATGATCCGAAAAGTTTCCATCAATCTTCATTATTTAAGAATACATGAAATTAGATTCTATTTTATATATAATCTTAATATAGAAAAATCTAAACAAATTCAACGAAATTAAATTCTATATATATATATATATATATGATATTGAGGTTTTATAAGCCCAAAAAATGGATATGATGATTCGGAAAAGCTGAAAGATTTGAAAATATGAAATCAATTAGTTATGTGGTGATAATACTCCATGTAAGTAGCAAAATGGCTATAATCTTTGACTTCGAAATTAATATGAATTATTTTGACTATCTAAAATTTTGATAACTAATTAATTGAATGAAATTATGCATACATGTACAATTACTATGTGTCCTCAATTTATTTTTAATGTTCTATAATTAATTTTCCTTATTTTTATATACTTTTCCAGATTATTAAAAATGCTCTAACCAATTTTTATATAATTAATGCTTTAACAACCAAAGTGAGTAGCAAAATAAGTGATAAACCACATATAATAAAAAATGTTTTGGCAAATTCCCTAAAGAAATAATTTTTAATTCACTAATATTACAAATAAAGATTCCCTCTACATCTACTCAAACTGATCCATCATTACATTAGTTTCAACAATTCTCAATTTTTCTGGAAAACTAATTAAGTGTTGTTGAATTTTAGATACACACATATGCCACATTGCCTCATTCTCGCAGATGATTAATCCATGAATCTTAAGCTTATTTAAATTATTTCTATGGTTCGTTAAGATTTCTTAACTCTGTTTGTCAAGAATTCTTAAAGATATCTTAAGTTTCCTAACAATTAGCACGGTCAGTTTTGTGTTCATGTCCCTATATACCTTTATTTTAATTTCCATCCAACTGACTCATTCATTAAAATCCGACGGGAGTACAAATTAATGCCTTATTTTTCGATCATGCAGAGCACATCTGATTGAAATATTCACTTTTTTGCCTACAATTTAAGGCATTATACGCCGAAATAATTCTTATTTCAATGCAGGAAACTATGCCTGACTTTGGTGCTATGGGAGTCTTATGCCGATAAACTGATTGAAATGGCTTCTGAAAGTGATACGTCGGAAAACGGCATGACCATTTCACTACAGTTTGCCCACAAGTCTGTGTGGCAAGGTAAGTTAGTCCTCCATTTGTAATTTACAGGTGCATTTGGATTGGTTTAACATTTTTAATATCATCATTTACTAAATGTTTTAGATGAAATGCGTGTGCAAACTATAATGCGTGCCACAAGAAAAGTTAATCTATGAAGACATTCCTGGATTCGAGGATTTTAACCACGGACGGACGCAAGATTTCAACATGGGGTGGGGAGTGGGGGGGGGACTATATGTATGCGGGTTTTTCGAAGGGGGACGGGGGTCGAAATTCAAACTTTTCGAAAATATTACCTATAAAAATATAAAATTTCGAGGTTGGGGAGTGCTCTGCCACCCCCCCCCCCCCCCCCCCCCCCCCCCCCCCAAGTTCGCCCCTGATTTAACTTAGAGGTACAGTATCTACAAGACTTAAGATGTATTTTCGTATATTATCCCAACCACGTAATATGTCTGGGACGACAATGACGTGGAACTCAGTTGGTAAGACGCTTCACCTCCCACCAATAGGTCGGGGGTTCGAGTCACCCCTTAACTGTTTAAAAAAAAAATTGAATACGCCTGAAACTGGTGGCGTAAGGAGATCTATTTCATTTTTATCCAACACATGTATGCTCAAGACTGAACATAGGATGAACCTTGACAGTCAAAAGTTCTCCTACGTTGGAGATCAGTGATATTACAATACTTACGAAAATTTCAAGAGTAAGATCGAAGATAGGAAACTTGGAGGCATGCACCAACATGACATGTGGTAATTTTAAGTTTCTACCACATTGAATGTTCTTCGTGCAAAACAGATTTCGGCTGAAGGTCGTCACCACAGGTCCAAAATCTGGAGAACAGGTCATTGTCGTCCTTCTTGCCGATATGGTGAAGGGAATGATACGAAAAACAACTGCTTCAATTCTTGATGCCATCACTCAGGTCATTTATATATTTCAATTAATCTATGTAAGCTAAGTTTTGAACCATATTTCAACGTGGTTATGCGTTATAAAAATAGGAAGGTGTCATTCCTATGGACTTCAAACCGATCCTATCAAGGATTACTTGTTATGAATAAAATTTGCAATGCAGTATAACATCATGACCGTGAAGGGATTCAATGACTACATTGTAGACTACTTGACTCATGATGAAACTATAATTGGGGAATATTTTAGCCTCTCTATAAATGTAATGCACCATAGTTAGAATTACTTATATGATCTATTTTATTGTTGACATCTACTCTTAAACTTGATTTTATTTGTAGGAGGTCGCATCCGAACCTACGAAGACAATTGGATTTGAAAATGATGCCACATCAGGTTCTGACAAAGGGAGAGAGAAGGTTACTGATGACTCTACAGATCACGGTTTGATCAATGGACCCGAGAATACAATCACTCCTGCTAAGAGTCGAAGAATTATTGATGTTGAGGAAGAGGAAGATTGCCAAGTTGGTGTACTTGAGTTGTCGACTAAAGTGGTGATAAAGAAGGAGAAGAACACATGAGGAGTTCAAGTTTATTTTAGCATTTTTAATAATTCTCAAGTTTTTTTTAGCATTTTTATTCCCCAGGATATTTCTCATTCAATTTCCTTTCCCAGTTTGCATTAGATGCTTAGAAATAAGTTTGTGTTAAGAAATAACTGTAGTGTTATTATGTATTTTCCAACTTATAGTACATGTGTGGTATATAAGTATGAGAGAATCTCCTTGAGCTTACTTGCAAGCTATTTTGCTACATCTAGAAGTGTATTTATAACATATAATACTTCATCTATATAATAACATAAAAGTATTGGGAGGGGGTGGGGTGGGGTGTTAATGAGAAATTCTAACCAACCATAATTAAATTTTGGATCTTAGTATAAAGGGGTAAAGTCAATTTTAAGAATAGTATATTTCCATCTTGAAAATATGAATCGATAGTCACAGTATAACTAATATGGGCTACGTAGTGATTGATAATGTGTATGGTAGTGTTAATTTTTGTTTATTCAATGTACTCCATTATGCATTTGCTTAATATTTAAAAAGTATATTAAGAAAATATTAATTATAATAAAACACATATACATATTTAACTAATGTATGAATTGTATACTGGGACATGTGTTCCATACTATGATTATTCGATGTTAGAAATATAAATGAACGTATACTTTTCAATATGTTCTTGATCCGGATAAAAGTGCTAGGAGCTCATCCTTATATATATATTTTTTAGTAAGTGGTCGAACGGAGGTAGTTTGAGTAGAGACCGTAGATGGATGTTGGATTATGGCGATTATATAGTAGATGTTGCGTACTCTGGAATTGTATATGTGATTTCTACTGTATAAGATTTTTGTATTAATGACATTGTGCTTATGTATTCGGGATCAGTAATTGTTGCTATTACTGTAAAGGAGTCTTAAATGATCTATTTATACCACTATGAGATATTATTGTATTTTAAGGTCTAAAGGAAGACTTCGTCTTGGCGTGAACCTATCTCACGATAGGCCGGTCACACCAAAGTAATTTAGTTTTGGGGCGTGACAAAAGTGGTATTCTAGCCAGAGTTTGTATCTTTGAGGTGCCTTGGCTAGAAACTATGAAGAAATAAGGTTTGAATTTGTGAAGTGTTGATTTGGATGAAAGGAAAAATTGAGGAGTTAGAGAACCTTTGAGGATTTTAGGATAGTCCTCTCGAAGTTTATTATTGAGAGTTGAAGAAAAGTGGAGTAGTTAAGAGGTTTTGATTTCTGGGAGTTATATTGGATTTATTTTAAGTTTGGTCTTTTCGAGTGAGATGTGAAAAGTGGTATTGTAATTTAAATATGAAGTACGAACTTGTCGATGAGATTTCTCGACCAAGTGAGAGTAATTAGGAGGATGTTGGTGATTCGTAGAGTTTACGAAAGTTGCATAGTGAAAGCGTAATGGATTTAAGTTTTGAGGAAAAAAACTTATTTTGAGGAGGAGATGATGTAAAATCCAGAGCATTTTATTGGACAGCTATAATTTTAATTTGGAGATGAAAAATAGTTGGACCTAAGCTGATATATGATATTTTACTTATTATTATTTTATAAATTTATAAATAAAAAAAAATTTATCGAGTTTATTGGATTGGATTTGAGTCTGATAACTAAGACGGGCTATAATTAATTATGTTGGACTCGAGAGATAGCTCAACAGGTGTATTAAAGAATTATTTGATAATTAGGCTCGATATATATATATACATATATATATATATATATATATATATAGACACGCACGAGTATTAGGTTAATTAGGTGTTTTTCAAATAAAGGTTTCCGAGGACTGCGGAATTAGTACTACTCACCTGGCTACCAAAAAGAAATTGACGTTTGTGAACTATTTGGACTTTGGTGATCAATCTTGAATTGGACGGACTCGGTTACTACTTGCGGCATGGATTAATAGGTATGATTTGAGAATTACCCTCTTTTGCCTGTAGTGAATCATACTTAAAACAGTACGTTCAAGGAATGGATCATGAATTTTCTTTGAGGTGATTAATTCTTTATGTTATTGGTTGACGAGGTGATTGAACTATTTCATGTTAGATGAGCTATACAAGTACTCACTTGTGATTTGTGGCACTAAGGTTGATGAATTCTTGAGATATAAAAGTGGACGGGTTCTGATATACGATTATGAGATTCCTGTCCTTTAATAATGATTGGTAGTGAATTATCTGTTTAGAACTCTTGACATTTTTATTTCTATTTTTCGTATTATAAAGTATAAATGTATTTCTTTTGATTGACAAACTGTTTATGGTTATTATATCAAGCAATGAAATTTGATATGATAACCTTTTCAAAATAGGATCAAATATATATGTCTCATAAATGTCTTTTGGTGTAACCGATTTGTGTAAGTGATTTGATAAAGCATGGATTATGTGTACGTATGTTTATGCTCATCGATATGCCTATGCTAATGATTTTTCGAGTATGTTTGAAATATAAATGAATGTATACTTTTCAATATGTACTTGATCCGGGTAAAAGTGACAGGAGCTCACCCTTACACCTTTTTTTTAGTAAATGATCGAACGGAGGTACTTTGAAGTTGAGACAGTGGTTGGATGTTGGATTATGGAGATTATTTTATAGATATTGCGTACTCTGGAATTGTATATGTGATATGTACTGTATAGGATGTTTGTACTAGTGAGATTGTCCTTATGTATACAGGATCTGTAATTGTTGCGATTATTGTAAAGGACTTTTAGATGCTCTGTTTATACCACTATGAGATATTATTGTATTTTAAGGTCTAAAGGAAGACTTCGCCTTGGAGAGAACCTATCTCATGATAGGTCGGTTGTGCTAAGTAATTTGGCTTTGGGGCGTGACAAAAGTGGTATCCGAGTCAGGTTAGTATCTTTTAGGTGCCTAGGCTAGAAAATGTGAAGAAATAAGGGTTGAATTTGTGAATTGTTGATTTGGATGAAGAGAAAAATTGAGGAGTTAGAGACCCTTTGAGGATTTTAGGTTAGTCTTTTCGAAGTGTATTATTGAGAGTTGAAGAAAAGTGGAGTAGTTAAGAGGTTTTGGTTTTTGGGAGTTATATTGGATTTTTTTTTATGTTTTGTCTTTTCGAGTGAGATGTAAAAAGTTGTATTGGACATTAAATATTAAGTACAAAAGATTTCTCGACCAAGGGAAATGTATTAGGAGGAAAGTAGGTGGTTCGTAGAGTTTATGAAAGATGCGCAGTGGAAGCGTAGTGGATTTATGTTTTGAGGACAAAACTTCTTTTAAGGAGGGGAGGATGTAAAATCCCGAAAATTTTATTGGACCCTCTATTTAATTTTAATTTGGAGATGGAAAATTAATTGGACCTGAGCTGATATACGATATTTTACTTATTATTGTTTTACAAATCGATAAATAAGAAGAGATTTATCGAGTTTATTGAATTGTATTTGAGTCGATAATTAAGACGGGCTATGGTTAATTATATTGGATTCGATTTGGACATGAGCGATAGTCCAAGAGGTGTATGAAAGAGTTATTTGGTAATTGGATTTGAGATAATTATATACATACGAGTATTAGGTTAATTAGATGTTTTCTAAATAAGGTTTCCGAGGACAGCGAAATTAGTACTACTCACCTGGCCACCAAAAACAAATTGACGTTTGTGAACTATTTGGGGCATCAACTAATAGGTATGATTTGAGAATTACCCTCTTTTGTCTTTAGTGAATCATACTTGAAACGGTACATTCAAGGAATGAATTATGAATTTTTTTTGAGTTGATTAGTTAGTGTATGTTGTTGGTTGACGAGGTGATTGAATTATTTCATGTTGGATGAGCTATACAAGTATGTACTGTGATTTGCGGCACTAAGGTTGATGAATTCTGGAGATATAAAAGTGGACGGGTTCTGATATACGATTATGAGATTCCTGGCCTTTAATAATGATTGGTCGTGAATTATCGATTTATGGTTGGGGAAACTCTTGACAATTTTATTTCTATTTTTCGATTTAGTGCTATACATGTGTTTCATACTATGCTAATAATTTTTCTAGTATGTTTGAAATATAAATGAATGTATACTTAAGTGCCAGGAGCTTACCATTACATCTTTTTTTAGTAACTGATCGAACGGAGGTACTTTGGTATTGAGACGGTGGATTGATGTTGGATTATGAAGATTATTTAGTAAATGTTGCATACTCTGGAAGAGTATTGTATATGTGATTTGTACTGTATAGAATGTTTGTACTACTGAGATTGTCCTTATGTATTCGGGATGTGTAATTGTTGTGATTATTATAAAGGACTTTTAGATGATCTGTTTATACCACTAGGAGATATTATTTTATTTTGAGGATTAAAGGAAGGTTTCGTCTTGACATGAGCCCATTTCACAATAAATGATCGGTTGCGCCAAAGTAATTTAATTTTGGGACATGACAGTATCATAAATTAAATTTTCACAAAGATCACTTATAATAAAAAGAAAATCTAGTAATCTACCATCTTAATATATTATTTAGATTATTCCGCAATAAGTCTTTATATATATTTTAGAATAAGGAAACGCAAGAATATTTGGTCATCCATATATTAACAAGAAATAAATTTAAAAAGATTCAAAGAGATTATTTCGTGTATTTTGGAATAATGATTGAGTTTGAGTAGAATACTTGATAATAATGAATAAAGTATGAGTGAATTTGATAAAGTAGGAACAGAAGTGAACAAAAATGAAAAGATGGTGATTAAGTAGGCAAAAAATTAAATAAAGTAGGAGATATATAGTGTATAAAATAGGAAAGAGATTTTTCATATAAGGAATGTGATGGTGAAGTTGAAACGAACTAAAATGGAATAAAAGAATATAAAGTTGGGACGGAGGGATATAAGTATACTAAAAATGAATGAGAACTTGATAATAATAATAATATAAAGAAAATTAAGAAATTAAGAGTTGAATACTTTAATGTTGGAAGAAAAACTAAGCTTTGAGGGAGAATAATTTTGGAGGTGGAGTGTTAAAGATAAATTCTAACCAACCATTTATATATTATTTAAAGTTAATAGGTATCTCAACCCACAGTCGTCCAGTTCAACTAATTTTACCAATTAGCAACAATAAAGTTATATTTCTAAAATCTACCATATTTGTTTGCAGTGTATATAAGGTATTACTTTAAGAAAAGCACACTATTCACGCGTTCTTGTCTATTCTTTTGACTGAATATGTTTATTTTTGTCCATAATATTTTACTAACTTAAATTATGAATTTGTATTATACCCTGCTAAAATCGTTACATGCTTATACTAGCAAACATGATTTTTTACAAATATTAACAAATATAAAGCTGCGCAATGTGTACCTATATATTTAATAGAACACTATTTTGTACATCATCTTCATTAAATTTATTACTCTTCATCAAACTAACAATATCTTCTAAAACAATTGAGATGAACTTTAACTACTTCTAGCATGTACAATTTTCGTATGGTTATGCTAACGTATTTTTTTTCTTCATAAAAATTTATTTATTAGTTGCTTCAATAATGTTTTTATGTTAATTATCTAAATTTCTTTTAATTTAGATCGAAGAAATTTTCAATGATTTATAAATATATATCCGGGTTTCTACAACAAAATTATATTGTTGGGTGTCGGTTAATCTCCTGCAAATCTCCAATGTCCCACGAGATCGAGTTCATGAACCTATGTCTGAATTCAAATAATTAAGAATCGTACTACCGCATGCTAATGGTGACCATTTCATATATTTCATTCTCTTTTGTCATACATATCTTACACAATGCTATCTATCTACATATTTCATTCAAGGTTAAAAAATTATGTGGAACTAACACCATTTAAATTCTATTTTCCAAACCTACCATATTTATGTTAGCAAGAGCTATGAAGACATTCATTGCAAATGGTAAGATTTTGGTTAATCTATTTTTAGTCAATCATATATATCTTTTTTATTAAATCTCATATAACTTTATCAGTAAAAATTACAAAAATATTATGAACATATATTTAGATTCGTCTTGATAAAACGAATCCGTAGACATCAATCTTGAATACTATTATTAAATAAATTATTATATTAAAATAATATAAAAATAATAAATAAGATAAATTGAATTCGAAAAGTAACCGAATTTAAGTTGTAACCGATCGGCGGTTCGACAATGCATGGTTAGCTGTCAGACCGAATTTTGTCTCAATTATAAAACTCACAAATTCGACACCAATTACTCAGTTATAAAATTCACATATACGATACTAGTCTCCCAGTTATAAAAAATCACAGACACGATAATTCCCCTAGTTACAAAAACTCACAGAAACGATATAAATTTTCTTAGTTATAAAAACTCACATATATATGCAAAAAACTCACATACACGATATTAATTCATCCAATTATAAAATGAATTCTCCAAAATTATAAAATATACCCCCAGTTATAAAAACTCACTGATGCAACATTAATTTTTCCAAATATAAAAAACTCACAAACGTATGCAAAAAATTCACATATACAACATTAATTCACCCAATTATAAAATAAATTCTCAAAGTTATAAAACTTAACACCACAATAATAAATTTTACAATTAAACAAAATAATCTCAAAGACAAGTGAAAAAAATCCACAGATGCACAAATGAAAAAACACCAATAGGTAGTAAAATATAATAGGGAATTAGATAAATTTCAAACCAGTCAGTTTTAAAATCTCATAGTACATAAATAAATTTGACATGATAAAAGTTAAACCTCACGTATCACTATACATAAAGAATCTCATTTAACACTACTATACAAATTTAAAAAATAGATCTTTCATATTCCTAATAGAAAAGCATATCATTTTATAAACATTATCTTTGAATTTTTGGATTGATTGATTCACTTTGATTCAGTGACTTGCAATTTTTATTGGTGAGTTCAAGGATATATTGTTATACACTTGAAGGTTCCAATCAACTTGTAGAAATATATAATATATAATTTACACATTAGTGTCCATTTCTCATGGGTTATGAAGCCGGGTTAAAACAGTTTTCTCGGGTTTTCAGATCATAAATGATTTTGGACTGATAATAAACTGCCATTCTCAAATAGGCGAGAACATTACTCAATTAGCTCGGTACATTACTCGAACAGACAAAAACATTACTAAAATATAGGTGAGTTTACCACACTTCCAATCTATTTCGCGGGTTGCTAGATCGGTTATGTAATTTCGCGGGTATTGAGTAGATCCATTTAAGACAAAATAAAAAATGAACTGTAATTTTAGATAAATAGATAAGAACATCACTCAAATGGTTGATAACATTACCCAAATATATGTGAATGTTATTAGTACATTAAATAGTTATAAACGGTTCCAACATAGTTAAGAACATTATACACTCGAACCTTACAATATGTACACATATTGTGGAAATCGTAATATATATTTGAAAAACATTTACATTCATGATTAAGAACATTACATATCTGGATAATGACATCGTTTTTTCTATTACATATACTTGTTTGAGATTTATTTCCAAACTGATTAAAGATATCTATAAATAGTATGCAATTTATCTACATGCTTGGTCATCCATTTAATACTCCAAACAAGATTCAAGTCAACTTCATCTCCACATTTATATGTGCAAAGAACATTATATGCATTAGCATAAACCTTACACACATCACTAAGAACATTTC
Organism: Plantago elongata; assembly: GCA_036897095.1. Taxonomy (NCBI): domain Eukaryota; kingdom Viridiplantae; phylum Streptophyta; class Magnoliopsida; order Lamiales; family Plantaginaceae; genus Plantago; species Plantago elongata. The sequence goes on from JAYMSP010004985.1 coordinate 13,418, forward strand.
ATACATCACATTGAAAATCACTTCATACTTTTAATTCTTCGGGTTGTAGTTGAACAAGTAGAAACATCACACACATAATTGAGAACATTATATGCATAATATTGAACATTGTAATTATGAGTGAAAAAATTAAACATATAATTTGGACAATAATGCCACTAGTTAATGTTTTTTTAAAAATGTTAATGCACTTCTAGATTCATTTCAGACATTTTCAGAATCATTTAAATAATTAATTAGAACAATACATATTTAATATAGGAAAGTTATTTAACGATTATAAACATTAGGGTTTAAGTTCTGATGTATATCATCAAAACATTAAAGATGTCAACAAAAACATCAAAGGTAAGTAACTACATTTATCTTGTACAATAAAATACTGATTTAAACATATTTGTTAAATGAACATTATAGTCTAGAACATTATTGTTATAATACAAAAACATTATACAAATCTTCAAGAACATTTTATCAATGTTGTGCGTGATTTTCAACTATATTTTGAATTTGAAAAAATATTGGTGAAAACACCATATCTTCATATACAAACATCATCATATAAACACAACTTTCACATAAATTAGGAGAGATTCAAGCGAAAATGTGATTGTGAGATGGAAATGTTAGGAATATCTGTTAGTATTTTGATCAGTCAGCATAATGACTTATCCTAGTTTCAGAAAGGTGTATAGTACTCTAGGTCACTTGACCATTGTAAAGAAGAAATACACCAAGTATGATATTTTTTAAAACCTTGTAATAGGATGTTAGGTCTTTGAATGTAATTTTTATTTAACTCGAAGAAGACCAAGAAGGAGGCATGCAAGAAAAGGAGAAGACCTTTTGCATAAAGGAATCTGAAGACAAAGGAGAAAAGTCTCCTTAGATAGTTGCTTCCAGAAAGCTATGTCTAGACTTGTATGTCGTTCATAAATCAAGGTCACAACTAAGTTTCTGAGAGATGGAACATGTGATGCTTCAGAAAGCTTTATGCATCCATTGAGACTAGAGGACGAAATATAGTACACTCAATTTAATGCTTGACAAAATTGTCACTATCCTTCTGCAGAACTCTCTGAAAAGAGATATACGCATGGGAGTACTAATTTCATGATATGAACGGATTGAATTTGAAATATGTCTAACGGATTGTAAGAATCGCGAATTTATTACACGAAAAATTAATTAAAAATTTATTTTTATTATTTCGTACGAACGAAAATGTTACGTGAATACATTAGGGCGAGTTTAGAATTTTTAACGCCGAGCGGATTCGACGTTAAAGTAGGAATTGGTATTTTATTAATAAAATAATAATAAAAATAATAAAATAAAAATTATT